>CM018690.1:41868740-42166240 GCA_009363875.1 Mikania micrantha
TTGAGATGAACTTTTGGATCTTCAAATTCTTGCAGGTTTTCAAAAATGGTAAGAATTCTCACCAGCTAATTTCATGAAATCCATTTAGTTTCCTCTTTCGAAGAAGCAATTGTTGAAAAAAAAAAAAACAGATTATACCCTAGCATTAATAAGTACCAATTACACAAAATTAATTACTAAAACAAATAGTCAAACACTTGGAACAAATCTTAAAAAAAAATTCCCAAACCAAACTTCAAGAACAACCAAATCTACATTGGTATGAAAAATCAAACCCTAAATATTGATTCGAAGCTTGCATTGGAGGACTCTTTCATAGACCAAAAGGGATCTATAAACCTCCGCGATAAAAAACCTTAGGAAATAAAACGGGAAAACAGGCACAAAAAAAAAATGGAAACAAAAATTAGACAGTGATACAAAAGAATGAAATACCAATACACAATTGTGTGGGAAGAAAACCAAAGAAAGAAATCCAAAAGGCTTTGTTGGTTACCTGAAGCAAAAACGTACGCAACTCACCTTGAGCCCTTGTGCAATTCGGACACCACACCAACAGTGGCTATGCCTCTGGCCGCCATTACCCTCCAATAGGGCGGCGCATTCCACCGCAACTGTGTCGTAGGAGTTCCCTGGTGCCCTTTACCGGCGGTTACCGTTCTTACATAACAGAGAGAAGACGGTGGTTCACATGTCTAAGGAGCCTTCTCTTGACAGAAAATATTAGATGCTCCTGCGCCGCCAACACCCACCTCCAGAGTTGACTCTATCAAAGTTTGCTCCATCAAAGTTCAAGGACTCAGACTAAAGCGGGTAATATTTCGGTTCAAGCACAGTCGAATGCTCCGTTACTATTCCTAAGATGGAGTTTATATATATATAAATATTCAAAATTTCATCCCCATTACCTTGGAGATGGAAAATGCATAATACCTTTCTGGGCTGAATTGTTAAAATTCATTGCCAAGCTTTTAACTGTAATGATCATCTTGTGTCCTCCACCAACCCTCTATCTACCTAAGACACAGAAAAAACCCTCATCCTCCCACGAACGAACTAGAATCACTAGACAACGCCATAGTCTTGCATGTTTTATGGCACAATTTCTCACAATCTTCTTCATTTCATCTTGAAGCCAGATTCAAATGCAGTCTACACAAGGCTCCCTCATAAAAATATTTCCCAAGATAACTAGAGCCTCTCACAGGCAATAAATCTTGAGAAAAAGTTCTCCACAAATTAACTTGACAATTTTCCCAATGTCTCTGTGTATTGCCAATCATTAGAGAGACCCTCCGATCAACTCACCTGCGTTGGCACTCCTGTTACAAACCATCGACTCTTCCTCCAATTGATTGCTGGACTCAATGCTCAGTTTGACAGAGCTGGCATGCTTATCTAACAAACCGACTCTTTCCCACAATTTTATGAAGCTCGCTCCAAACTTATTTTAGAAGAACCCTAAATCAAATGAATCAGGTTTGACACATAATGTCTTCGAAACAGCCTTTCTTGCTAACACCAACCTCACTGCAGTCACCGCCCAAAGTCAGTTTTGGTCAAATCGATTGTTTCAAATTGCCCAACCAATGTTCGCAGCTCTACCCGTGGCCGTGCCGCGCAGTCGAGGTCGCTCTCGATATGTACAATCACCAATTTGGCAGCCTCCCTACCGTGGACAGCCTTGGAACAAAACTCAGTGGCCAACCCAAACACTGACAGCCCTCTCCCTTGATGGACTCTTCCTTGTCCATGCCCTACAACTGGTCCACCCAGATCTTGGCAGCCCAAAACTCCAACATCAGCCCTGGATTGCTAGGATCAAGACCACCCCAGGCTCATGTAGCTTACACGCCAGGGTATGTTCCAACAGATATTGACCAAGCATTTCAGGCCATAACTTTAACTCCACGAGATCAACAGCGGTATGCCGCCAATGGGGCTACTTCCCATGTGACAAACTCGGGAAGTAATTTTTTCGTCCTTTTTAATTATGGGTTACTATCGAATATTATTGTCGAACATGGCTCTAAAGTTCCAATTGTAGGCATTGGTACCCAACACCTGTAACCCCCTTTCCCCTTTTAGACTTTCTAATGTTCTTCATGCTCCATTCTCATTAAAATTTTGTTATCTGTTTGTCACTTAACAACAGATAATAGTCTAGCTTTGGAATTTGACCTGTTTGGTTTTTATGTGGCAGCTATTCACTTAGAGGGTGATGCCCGAGTTTTAGAACCCACATGAGTACAATATCGACCGGAATTTACAGACGTTCCCTCAAGTTAACAATTGGAAGGGCCATTGTTTGTTGGTAGTGTTCCTAAACAGACTTAAAAAGGAGTTGAAGGTTGATGTTCAGATCCACAAACACCATACCGTGTACAAGGCTATGAGTCTTTCCCTCGAATTCCAGTCCAAACTGCCATTCCAGATCAGAAAAGAAACATGCAATGGCTTCGCAGTTGAAACAAGATTCCAAACCCTTCATCCCAGCCTCATCATCACCATCCTTTGTGTACACTGATGAAGAAAAACAGGCTCAATTTTTAAAAGGAGAGCGTTTCAAGTGTGTAGCTAAATATGGTCCTGGGCACACTTGTCAAACTGTTACCCTCAAACTATTAGCAGCTGGTGAGAGAAGGATGACCAGCCGCTAACGTAAACCAACGAACCAAGTGATGAAACAGACGTGATCAGTCTACATGCGATCCACATAATGCAACATACTACTACCATTAAAGTACACGGTATGCTTACTTCTACAGAGATATTAAATTTTGTTGATGGGTTCAACCCACATCTTTATTTCGGATGTTTTAGTCAATGACTTAAAAATTGAGACGCAGTTAATAGATCCCTTCGAAGTTCAAATCGGTAGTGGAAATGTAATCCGTTGTGGTAGGGCTTGCCAAAATCTTTCTTTACAGGTGGATGACCTCAAGATTACCAAATATTTTCATCCTTTTTCCCCAAGGAGGGGCTGATTTGGTGCCGGAGGTACACTGGTTAGCTACCTTGAATATGATCCAAACAAACTCAAAAGATTGGTTTATGACTTTCACCACATCCTCACATATTTACTTTACTCCCAAGTCCCAAATTCAATCCCACCTAACATCTGCCCATACCGATGTCCTTGTTATGGGTCGTAGGCTTTTGACCAGGTCAGGTCAAACGCGACTGGTTTAATTAATTGGATCGCAATTAGAAGGAAGAAGGGGGTTAGGGGCTGGCCGGCCCTAACCCTAATCCAGGCCAGCTGTTGCATTTATTATTTATGGTAATGTAGCAAAGGTTTAATCTAATTGTAATCTATAAATACTATCTCATTTTGTACTTGTAATCTTTTGTCACAAAGTAATAAAAAGAAAACCTGGTTAGTGCCCGTGGATGTAGGTCACCTTGACCGAACCACGTTAAATCACGTGTCTCTTTTACTGCTTTCAATATATATTGTGTTTGTGTGTGTTTGTGCTACTGCCGTCAATATATACCTGCTGTTGACGCTGACCAGGAAGAAAGGGACAGCAGCTGTCGCTGCTATTCTGTTGCTGCAGATCACCAGGAGGATTCTGGCAGTGACGCCAGACCCTGGACAGCAGTTGTTACTCGAAATCAGCCTCCGATCAGGTTCTATTTTTTCAGTTTTGGGTATTTTATTGGGTTAGCTAATTAAAATCAGTTTGTTATTCCGTTGCATTTATTTCTCGTTATTGTTTCGTTTTAGTAATTAAATAGATCACCCGTCAAGTTCTTAAGGCCCAAGCCGTAGGTGTGTTTTAATTACTGCAGCCCTAACCGAGTCCTCGGGTCAGCCGCGTACACATAATACCTAACAAGTGGTATCAGAGCCAGTTTCGGCTCTCATCCTTTGATCCCCAGTATTATGGCTGATGAGGGTAAAACGAAAATCGAGAAATTCGATAATTTTGGATGGTGGAAGATGCAAATTGAAGACCTTCTATGTCAGAAGGATCTGGATCAGACGCTTATTGGAACAAGACTGGAGAAACATCTGTAGCAGACTGGGCTGCATTGGATAGGAAAGCAATGGTTGTCATCCGACTCTCCTTGTCCAAGAATGTTGCTTTTAATATTCTGAAGGAAACCACTGCATGTGGTATCATGCAAGCCCTAACAAACATGTATGAAAAGCCGTCTGCTGCCAACAAGGTGTTTCTGATCAGAGAATTGGTAAACACAAATATGAGAGAAGTAGGATCTGTTACTGCCCACATAAATAATTTTAACACTATCATATCTCGATTAGTGTCTGTTGACATCAAGTTTGATGATGAGGTCCAAGCCTTGTTACTATTATCCTCGTTACCTGAAAGTTGGTCGGGGACAATCACAGCAGTTAGTAGTTCATCTGGAACTACTAAGCTTACTTTTGAAAGCGTTCGTGACTTGATTTTAAGAGAGGACATTAGAAGAAGGAGCTCAAGTGAATCTTCTAGTTCCTTGCTAAGTACTGAAAGCAGAGGAAGAAGGACTGACAGAGGACATAGCAGAGACAGATCCAAATCAAGAAAAAGAGGACAATCTAAACCAAGGAAAGACATAAACTGCTGGAATTGCAAGGAGAATGGGCATTTCAGAAGTCAATGCCCTAAACCTATATCAACCAGAGAAAAGAAAGAAGTAAATGTAGCTACTGAATGCTCAGAAGATGAAGCCCTTATCTGTTGTGTTGAGAACACAGCTGAGTCTTGGATTATGGATTCAGGTGCTTCCTTTCATGCTACTTTTAGCACGAAAAGAATGAAGAACCTCAAAACAGGAAACTTAGGTAAAGTTCGTTTTGGCCAACAATCAGACTCTTGACATCACTGGGAAAGGGGATATTGATCTGAGGACATCCTTAGGAACTATTTAGACCTTAACTGATGTTAGGGTTATTCCTGATTTAAGGAAGATGTTTATCTCGATTGGAAAGCTAGATGATGAAGGATTTGACGTTCACTTTGGTGGTGGACAGTGGAAAGTCGTCAAAGGCAACTTGGTAATCTCTCGAGGAAAGAAAAAAGGTAGCTTATACATGGTTAAGGATTTAGCAGGGGATGTGAATGCAGTGACCGGTGGACCGAGTCTGTCTAGTTTATGGCATCAACAACTCAGTCACATGAGCGAGAAAGGCTTAAAGATCTTAGCAGATAAAGGTAAGTTCCCAGATTTGAAGAAAGTAGAGCTTGATGACACTTTCTGTGAACCTTGTGTACTTGGCAAGAAGAAACGTGTTACTTTTGTGAAGACGGGGCATACACCAAGGCTGAGAGACTTGAGCTTGTCCACACTGATGTGTTTGGACCAACACCTGTTTCATCTTTAGGTGGTTCAAACTACTATGTCACCTTTATTGATGATGCAACTCGGAAAGTTTGGGTCTATTTTCTCAAAAACAAGTTTGAAGTGTTCGATGTTTTCAAGAAATGGAAAGCAGCTGTTGAGATGGGAACAAACTTAAAGGTGAAGTGTTTGAAGTCAGATAATGGTGGGGAATATATTAGCACTGAGTTTGTAAACTATTGTGCTGATAGGGGAATCAAGATGATCAAAACGGTTCCAGGAACTCCCCAGCAAAATGGGATAGCTGAAAGGATGAATAGGACGATTAATGAAAGAGCCAGAAGCATGAGGCTTAATGCTTGGCTCCCTAAGAACTTCTGGGCCGATGCAGTCAACACTGCTGCATATTTAATTAATCGAGGTCCCTCGGTTCCTCTTGGTTTCAAGATACCAGAAGAGGAGTGGCTTGGTCGGGAGGTTACTATCAAACATCTGAAGGTATTCGGTTGTGATGCGTATGTTGGTATAAAAGACTTTGAGAGGGACAAACTTGACCCTAAGGCAAAGAGATGTACCTTCATTGGTTATGGGGCTGAAAACATGGGCTATAGGCTTTGGGATGCTCAAAGCAAGAAATACTTAGAAGCCGAGATCCTATCTTAAACGAAGCAAAACTCTATAAAGACAAGGACATAACCGTACCAGAAACTCAGAAAGAACATACAGATCATGAGCAGTCCCCACCAGAGTCAGAGCCAGAAGCTGATGTGGAACCCAATACTCCACAGCATTGGGTTAGGAGGTCAACCAGAGAACTTGGTTTTAAATTGCGTGATGCGCTACGATGCGTTTTGTCCCAAAATCTGATGCGTGATGCGTGCTGCGCGATGCGAGCGCAACACGTATATGATGCGTTCTTAATAAAAAAAATACTAAAAATTTATTTATGTATAATACTTAAACTTGTTAACTTATAAATACTAAAAAATAAGAAATTAAAATAAATAAGCCTAATTTTGACCGTAACTGTATATGCAAAGTAATAGAATAAATAAATTATAAAAACTCTACAGAAAATAACTAAAGAAAAAACCTTAAAAAAATAAAAACGTAACTTTGTTAAAAAAAGCAGCTAGATATAAATAAGCATATTAGGGTTTTCTACGTTTTCAGCCACCATAAATCATCGTCGAGAGATTTCAGCCACCATTGTGAAATCAGCGCTAAGGTTTCTCCTCTTCTTCGTAGCACAATAGATTTCATAGACTCTTCTCCTCCGATTTCTTCAAGGCTTCTTCGAATTCCTTCATCTCCAGGTAAGTTCCAGCTTTCTCCGCTCATTTCTCCAAGTTGCGAGAATCACGACGCATTTTTCAAACACCGCAATATGTGGAAATCACCGCAACATCGCCGCATCATGTAAACACAACGCAACTAGAGTTGCGATGCGCTCTGGCCCTCGCATCCTCGCAACAGCGCAATATACGCACATATTGCGCGCAATTTAAAACCAAGCCAGAGAAACGCAACCACCTCAGAGATTTTCTCATTCAATGAATTATCTTCTTCTTACTGAAAATGGTGAACCACAGTGTTACTCTGAAGCTATTAGTTTGAAAGACTCGTCTCAGTGGGAGCGTGCAATGAAAGAGGAAATGAGTTCACTTGAAAAGAACAAAACTTGGGTTCTTACAAAGCTTCTAGCTGGGAAGAAAGCTCTTCCGTATAAATGGGTCTACAGGATCAAAGATGAGAATGATGGTACAAAACGATACAAAGCACGATTGGTAGTTAAAGGATTCCAACAAAAACATGGAATTGATTACAATGAAATATTTTCACCTGTGGTGAAAATGACTACTATCAGACTGGTGCTTAGTATTGTAGCTGCAGAAAATTTACATTTAGAGCAGCTAGATGTGAAGACCGCCTTTCTACATGGTGATCTTGAGGAAGAGATCTATATGGTGCAGCCAGAGGGTTTTTAGTCAAAGGGGAAAGGAAACTTGGTATGCAAGCTGAAGAAGAGTTTATATGGTTTAAAGCAGGCCCCTCGACAGTGGTATATAAAGTTTGATGACTTTATGGGCATAAATGGGTATAGGAGATGTGAGATGGATCACTGCTGCTATCTTAGGAAATTCAATAATTCCTATATCATCCTTCTCCTTTATGTGGATGATATGCTGATTGCCGGTGCAGACATGTCAGAGATCAACAAGTTAAAGAAACAAATGTCTGAAGAATTTGAAATGAAAGATTTGGGTCCATCCAAGCAAATACTTGGCATGAGCATCACCAGGAACAAGAAGGACAGTTCTCTAATCTTGTCTCAGGAGAAATACATCAGAAAGATTTTAGAGAAGTTCAATATGAGTAATGAAAAGACCACTACCAGAAATACGCCATTGGGTAGTCACTTTAAGCTTTCTAAAGATCAGTCTCCAAGAACCGATAAAGACAGGGCCGATATGGCAAAGGTTTCTTATGCATCAGCAGTGGGCAGTCTTATGTATGCTATGGTATGCACTAGGCCCGATATTGCTCACGCAGTGGGAGTTGTTAGTAGGTACATGTCTAATCCAGGGAGAGAACATTGGGAAGCAGTTAAATGGTTGCTTAGGTATCTAAAGGGTACGCCAAAAATGGGGTTGTGTTTCAAGGGTAGGGATGCTATTCTAAAGGGGTACTCAGATGCAGACTTGGGTGGATGTAAAGAGACCTACAAGAGTACTACGGGATATGTGTTCACTATGGGTGATACTGTGATTTGTCGGATGTCTAGACTTCAAAAGAGTGTTTCACTTTCGACTACATAGGCTGAGTACATGGTAGCCGCTGAGGCTAGTAAGGAGCTTGTTTGGTTGAAGACTTTTCTTGAAGAGTTAGACAGAAAACAGATAGACTATCCGTTGTATTGTGATAATGAGAGTGCAGTTAAACTTGCTAAATATCCAGTTTATCATGGCAAGTCTAAGCACATTCATTTGAGGTATCATTTCATCAGAGGGTTGATCAGTGATGGCACTATTCAATTGAACAACATCAAAAGAGACAAAAATCCAGTTGACATGTTTACAAAATCTGTGGTGCTGGATAAACTGAAGCTATGTGTAGCTTCAGTTGGCCTTCAAGGATAATTTGAAGGTGGTTACTAACCCGGTGGGATTAAAGCTTCAAAGACTAGAAGACTTGTGATTACAGAAGTACAGGTGGAGTACAGGTTCATTGTTGAAGCCTCCGAAGTGGGAGATTGTTATGGGCCGTATGCTTTTGACCAGGTCCAAACGCGACTGGTTTAATTAATTGGATCGCAATTAGAAGGAAGAAGGGGGTTAGGGGCTGGCCGGCCCTAACCCTAATCCAGGCTAGCTGTTGCATTTATTATTTATGGTAATGTAGCAAAGGTTTAATCTAATTGTAATCTATAAATACTCTCTCATTTTGTACTTGTAACCTTTTGTAAAAGAAAACCTGGTTAGTGCTCGTGGATGTAGGTCACCTTGACCGAAACACGTTAAATCACGTGTCTCTTTTACTGCTTTCAATATATATTGTGTTTGTGTGTGTTTGTGCTACTGCCGTCACCCAAAAAGACAACAGCAGCAGCCGGCCCTAGCTTTTCTGATAAGCCAACTGCTGCTGGTTGATTATTACTGCCCAGGAAGAACCGAACAACAGGATTTATACATGTGTTGCTGTTGACGCTGACCAGGAAGAAAGGACAGCTGCTATTCTGTTGTTGCAGATCACCAGGAGGATTCTGGCAGTGACGCCAGACCCTGGACAACAGTCGTTACTCCAAATCAGCCTCCGATCAGGTTCTATTTTTTCAGTTTTGGCTATTTATTGGGTTAGCTAATTAAAATCAGTTTGTTATTCCGCTGCGTTTATTTCTTGTTATTGTTTCGTTTCAGTAATTAAATAGATCACCCGTCAAGTTCTTAAGGCCCGAGCCGTAAGTGTGTTTTAATTCCTGCAGCCCTAACCGAGTCCTTGGGTCAGCCGCGTACACGTAATACCTAACAGTCCTCATTCTCAAAATAATGAAATCAAGAAGCAAGTGCAACAACTATTAACACTTGGGTATATACAAGCAAGTACCAGCCCCTTTTCAAGCCTGATCTTACTAGTTCAAAAGAAGGATCAATCTTGGCGGATGTGTGTTGATTAGCAAGCTCTTCACAAAATCATGGTGGCCAACAAGTATCCCATACGGCCATACCTAACATTGACGAGTTGTATGAAGCAACGGTTTTCTCTAAGCTAGACTTAAGAATGGGGTATTATCAGATACATGAAACTGCACTAAATGTACCAAAAAACAGTTTTTCGAACTCATTCTGGGCAATATGAGTTCAAAGTAATGCCCTTTGGGCTCACTAATGCACCCTCTACTTTTGACATGTTCTCTTGGCTTACCGTTGATCAACACATCATGATCTGGGAAGATTTGACTCATGCCTTGCAACAAAATATCGGACCTGCCAAGTTTCAGAATCCAGACGAGTGCCTATGCAGCCTCAAACAAACAGGTACCATACAAGAATACCGACAAGAATTTGTCAAAAGATCTTTTCGGGTTTCCAATTGGCCTAATCATTCTTTGCTTGGAGTATTCTTAAACGGCCTGAAAGATGAACTCAGGGCTGATGTGCGCATACATAAACCACGAACTGTTTATAATGTCATGAGCCTAGTGATGGAATATGAGACAAAAATGAGCCATAACCGTTCTCAAAAAGGGCAACAGTTCCACTTTTCAATCATTCATGAATGGTCTCTTCAGGCCCTTCCTGTGCCGATTGAACTCCTCCATTCTAATCGGTTTATGGCAAAATTAAGTGTTGTTTTGGGCAGTCATGGGAGCTCTTTTTAGGCCACGTTCTAACTTAAGAAGATGTTCACGCATAACAAGAAAAAGTGGTATCCGTCAAATCATGACCTATACAAAAATTCAGTTAAGGACATTGACAGTTTTTTGGGTCTTACATGTAATTGCCGAAGGTTCGTTCACAATTATGGGATCATTGCGAGACCGCTCACGACAGATCGCCTGGAATGATAAGGCTTTCTCAGTGTTTAATGATCTCAAACAAGCTCTCATTAGCGTCCGATTTCCTGATTTTCCTAAATCTTTTGTGGCCGAGTGCGATGCAATTTTGTCACAGGCCGAACATCTAGTAGCATACTTCAGTAAAGGGTTTTCTCCTTTCAATTAGGACTAGCAAAACAGGTTACACACGACACGATAAGACACGAACACGATACTCGTGTCATCTTTTTCAAACACGAACACGAAAAACACATTCAAATTTTAAGTTAATACCTTGAGTAGGAAGACGAGTCGGCTGGTCAGATGGATCTGGTCGCGCAAACTCTGAAGTAGGAAGACAAGTCGACGAGTCGTCTATGGAGGAAGACAAAAGGATGGTGGCGACAGTAATCGCCTGCGGAGTGATGGCGAGTCTGGATCTGGTCGCGTAGGGCCTCAGCGATGAGCAAGAGCCGATGAGCGTAGCAGTGTAGGAATTAGGGTACTCGGATGAGTGTAGCAGGAACCCCTCCAACATTCAGATCCATCGTCTTCCTCAGCTCCTCCCATCAGACGAGCGTACCAGCGTCTGATACTCGTCTGATTGGGAGGAACTGAGAAAGAAGATCGATCTAATTTAGGGAGTTAGGGTTAGGTTGAAGGTGAGAATGAGAGTATGAGATGTATTTTAACCTATTGAGACACGATTTTTATCATGTCTAACTGTGACGAACTGTTAATAACACGAAACCTGTTAATCTCATGCTGTGTCGGGCCGTGTTAACAGATTCGTGTCTGAAATTGCCAGCTCTGCTTCCAAGCGGATTAAATTTGTTTACTATACAGAGCTTCTTACAATGGTTATAGTTGTTCAAAAATGGAATCACAATTTGTTGGGTCATCATTTATAATACTTGTAAAATGTAACAATCAAATATTTGAATAAAATACTAAATATTAATTAAATTAAAACTCAATAAACAAAATTTAATGATAAATATAAACTAATAACGTTCCAACAAATTTAGTTACAAGTTTCGATGAATTAGCAAGGCAATTTAGTTACCGAACATTTAGACAACTGGGATAAGTGAACTATTTAAATTAACAATCTTCGACTCAATTATTTTAAACAAATCGATACAAATGATCTAATCATACACCTATTGTTTACAATAGTTAAAATTCCATTTAAACATCACCTGATTAAATTGGTAATATCTAATTAAATATTACTCAACTGACACTCATAACCGTATGCAACTAAAATGAAAACCGACATAGAACCGACCTATACCCGAATCATGTTTTAAATCTATCTATTATGAACTCTATATTATATATATATATATACTAGTTGGAGACCCGCGCAATGCGGCGGCGTTTACCCATTTCCAAACCGTAACAAACAACTTTTAAAAAGTTAGCTTAAAGTATGCAGAATTATGATTCCATATTTAAAATATATATATATATATATATATATATATATATATATATTCCGCTTGAATCACCTTCAAAATGTAATTTTCTTACGAATAATAAACCTACTCAAATCCATTTTTATGTATTAAGTGAACTATTATCAAATGTTAATTACTAATACTAAAAGCAAGCATCATAATAGACTCTACTCAAATCCATGTTTATGTAAAAGATTAACCTATATAAAGCCAAAGACTCAAATGATGCTACCTTGTCTCAAAGTCTTCTCATCTCAAGGAGTTCGACCTTGCTGTCTACTTAGTTGATGTTTCTCACATAGGCATACCTTGTCTTGATGATTAATAAATTACCAATCATTTACAATTCAATCAGCAAAATAATTATCACAACTAAATAAACTTATTCACAAGAAATTGTACACAACTTACCGAAATGTAACGATCATGTGCCATGTGGGCCTCTTTCAACATCAGGATTCAGAACCTCCAGTCTTAATTTTGATGGATGAAATGAGT
Organism: Mikania micrantha; assembly: GCA_009363875.1. Classification (NCBI taxonomy): domain Eukaryota; kingdom Viridiplantae; phylum Streptophyta; class Magnoliopsida; order Asterales; family Asteraceae; genus Mikania; species Mikania micrantha. Next base: position 41,881,029 of record CM018690.1, read on the forward strand.
CATTGGAAGCTCTCAAGCCAAGCTAAACAAAAGCTAAATTGCAATTTGACTTACACATAATCAAATCAATTTCACCCTAAACAATTAAAATATTCTATACCAAATTTCCATTTCACTGGCATCACACTCCCACTTGAAGAATTTGAGTTCATTAATGAGCCTTTGTCATATGCAAATTCCACACCCTGGATCTTATCACATCAATAAAATTGTGTTGAGAACTTGATGAATGAACGATGATTATTTTAGTTTGTTTTAGTAAGAGAAAGGATAGTAGCATTGTTATATTCATATAAAGAAGAATTCCCCAATTATCACAAATTGATGGGTTGAGGATCATTGTTTATCACAAGCATGTCAAACAGATAGAACATTAAAAGTCACCACAATGTCTATTTAAAATCTCAAGCTGCTGCTTGGTGTAAACAAAATATTTTCTATAGCAAAACAAAACATTTTAGAACATACCTTTACAAAAAGAAATATTTTAGGTCCCCAACCAAAAGGTGTTGTTACGGCCATGGTTCAGGCGGTCATTCCAAACCAATAATTTCAAGATCTAGCAGCAACTTCTTCACCTTTTTGGCGGTGGTTTGATATGCGTTCTAGAGAAAGAAAGATCACCTGAAAGTCATTTTGTAGGAAGATAAAAAGGAAGGGTCTAGGTCCCAATTTGCAGGTCCCTAACTTCCACCAAGCAGCCACCGGCCCACCGCCTCCAAAACCCAATCTCCGGCCAAAAAGTCACCATCACCGTCGAGGGATATGGGTTTCCAACATCGGGACATCCACAGTCGATTTATAAGATTTACCAAAACATCAGAACCTAAATAACCAAAATGAATTAGTCAAGTTCCTCCTCGATTAAAAAAATGACAGATCACCAACAATTAACCATAAATTCTTTTCTAATAAACACATACTAACCAACATTCTTCGATTAGCCTTCATGGTGGCAAAAAGAAATAAAAAAATAAAACTTATAACACAAATCTAATATTTAAATTACTCAATTTCTTTGCATTTGTTATCAGGCAAGTAAAATAAAAAAGTTATCCACCAAAACATACAAACATCATAAGACAACACTATACTACCAAAATGTTGTATGAATCAGATTCTTTAAGCTGTCAATTACACTATTCAGATCTTCAATCTTTTCTATTCCAACGTTAATCGGTGCATAAATAGAATATGTCGTACAAAAATCGCAAAAGCTATGTAGAGAACCTATGCAACACTGTAAACCATCATTCAAACTAAAAAACAAACAACACATAGGACATCATAGCTTAATTAACTTACTAATGTTTCTTCCATGACTGCCCATCATAGGCCATATTAAAAAGTTACATGTGGTGTATTAGTTCTATATATCCATTTCATCTACAATCTATGATTATCTTTCCAGGGCCAATGAACGTAAAAATGAAACAATATTAGAGCTAAAAATCAAACACACATATAAGAAAAAAATAAAATGCCAAAAAAAAGTATAGTGAACATAAAAGACAGACGAAATGAACATAATATGAATAACATTGTAGGATAACAGAGATATACCCATCTTTTAACCTGGATACCTGATTTTAGCTTCCAACTAATCTCCCAACATAAGATCACACTACAAGAAATAAAAAAAATTAATGAAGAACTTACAATAAAAAAAACTATGATTTATTTGGCTCTGCTTACCGCCCAAGAGGTTATATGATTTATTTGTCTCTGCTTACCTTTACTTCCAACAGGGAACTTGTTTTCTATTAATTTATGAACGGCATGAGTCTTACAAACATATTAACTAATTTATAAAAACATAGATTACACATACAAAATATAGAACATTTATCTGTTCAAAAGTACACTACCTTTGCTTGTTTTATGTCAGGAGCTATTGTCATCAATGTAAGTAAAAGTTGTCCTCTTATCAAAATTATTTGACAGACTTAAAGCATTTAAAAATTACAGCTTCGTCTCTTAAATAATAAATAAAACATACCCTGAATGTCATCTAATCTCACATGTAAAGGATGTCAAAGTGCTGAAACTTGTATTTCAGCATCCTTTGTCATCCAACAACTACCCTAACTATTAAAAACAATCAACTTAACAAATATCATATAGTTTAAGTACAAAAAAATACTATAGACCAACTGATGTGTATATTAATAAAATTGTTCTTAAACTGGTTATCTGTTCTTACCATTCTAACAAAAACCTGTAGGCTGCTGCCCCAATTTTAGTTGTACCATTTTCTTTGAGATCCTACAAAACTGGCTTATCAAATTCAACGTCTCAACGGCTTGTTCCTACATAAACATGAATAAATTAAGAAAATGGTGCTTAAATTTCTATATAAATATTCAAAAATGATTAACTTAAATTTTAACTGATGGGTTAAAAAATATAACTAACAGGTACATGGGTTTTAAGCCAATCACGAACTTTGTTTCCATTGAAAAAAATATAACTTTGTTTCAAAAGTCATGGTGTTTCCATTGAAGAAATCACGAACAACTACATAATATATATCCAACATAATATCAAGCAGATGTAACTTTGTCTACAAGTTTCCTGTAAAGCTTAATTAAACACCATAATCATATTCTATATAGAGTGCAATATTCATTCTAGAACGGTAAGTAGACCTTGACTCCTAAAAGTCAATATGGCACATATGTTGCTTATGCTTATGCTTTGTAAACAATTTTTTTATTATATGAAGAAATTTAGCAGCAGAAAAATGACACCTCAGTTTTATTATATGACCAATCCCTTCACGCATCTGCAACAATCATATGAATTTCAAAACAAATCATCAGCATGTCGAGCACTGCCAAAAAACAAAGCAAAAAAACCAAAATGTAACTATATTACAATTTTATGAAGTACGTGCAACAATTATAACAATAATAACAGCCAAAGCTATGCTTTCCCCATCATACCAACCTTCTTTGACCCCTGAATATATGAAAATATCATGATTACAAAAAGACCAAAAAATACTATGCAGTAAGTGTTAACCTATTTTTGATTCACTGACTTTTGTTTTTTGTTTTGCCTTGAACCAAAGAAGCAGTTGAAGCTACCATCAAGATGATCAAGGTTGTATCATGATATGCATCCAACAAAATTTGATAGCAATATACCTATAGCTTTAAGAAGCAGAACTCAAGCAGGAGGCTTCTTCAACACAAATGTGAAGCTTTTTATCCTGTAAATTCAAACATCCACACAATTCTTGTAATAGTAGAAAAAACCCTAAAAAAGGGAATGAAATAAAACTAAAAACCAACTTCATAGACGGTGGTTACAACGGGATAACAAAAAACCTTAATGTTCACTCCCTTAGAACCCAACGCCAGACCACTGGTGGTGCCGGTATTTCCTTCCCTGCTTCTAACGCCAGCATAATTACTCCGGTCACTGCACAAACTCAAACCTATCTATACCATCAGTCAAAGATGAACCATAATCCAAACCATCCCCATTTCCCGATCTTCTATAACTATTCAACCCAGAATTCAATGCATATTTTTTTAAAGCAATTCCCGATTGATCCAAGTTATGTAAAAAAGAACTTGTTCAATTAAAAAAGACTTGCACCAAATAGAACCTCAGAAAACCCTAGGTCTACAGAAAATTAACCAAAAAAAAAGATGGAAACTAAAGAACCTTTGAGTGGTCGAAGGTAATAGGATTTGATGAGTGGTGATTTTGGTCGGATGTAATGGTAGCAGCAGATAGTTTGAGGAGCGGGAGTGGCGTATGTTCTTTGCCTCAGAAATGGTAGCGGGAATGGCTCTTCTTTGCGGACGCAACAATCGTTGGGAGAGAACTGAAGAAGTATGCCGAATGAAGATGAAGAGAACTGAGCAACCTAGGTTTTCAATTTTGAAAGCGGGAAGTGAAATGTTTTCTTGGATGTACAAATAGCATAGAGGAGTTGTAACTTAAGCTGATCAACTTGTACAACTCTTAATTTTAAGAGTTTTTGGGTAAAAGACCATTTTGTCCTTCCTATATGCATTATATAGTAGTATAGATACTCTTCTAGAAGTAGGTTCATATACAAAATTGATTTTTTGTAAAAATGGTAGGAATCAATCATATGTTGACATTTGTCATTTTAGTTAATTAATAGAAAAGGTAGTTTAGGCAATTTAATATTAATGGATATGTAATTGTCCATTAAACAAGGAAATTGGGTAATCAGTTACGTGAATCAAATTTATTCCAAAAATCCAATTGTATTCAAAAAGCAAAATTCAACAGTAAATATGAATTCATCAGAAGAAAAAAAAATGCAGAAATTGAGATAGTGATTTTAAAAGAAAAATTATTGTGATAGTATGTGTTGTTATTTATAATAATGTCAAACATGAGTGTTAATATGTACTGTTATGTGATAACAGGTGTTATTTTATGTAAAACGATGTGAATAGGGAGTTTTAATAATATGTTAAATAATTTACTGATATGTGTTGGTATGAATGATTGGATAATTATTTGACATATTTTTAGTGTTGTTGTGTGCTCGCAAGTTGTAACTTAAGACTCCAAAGGACATGAATTTTGAAATTCTATTATATGTACTGATATGTGGTGATATATCATGTACTAATATAACATATTATGTGAATGTGCTGATATACGCTTCTTGTAGTAACAACACATATTAGCACATAGTGAAAAGGAAACCGCCTTATTCTTTAAAAATAATAACTGCTCCTTATTTAATGGATAGCGTGATATATGCAAATATGAAAATTCATTTTGTGCCCTTATTCCCATTTTAAACAACATATTAATTACGATCATGTCACTGGTTCTTTAACGACTAATGAACCAAATTACAGCGGATTTAGTTATGAACAACGCAAGCAAAGCTCAAACGATAAACTCTTATATTAAATGTAGCTAGACCTTCCGCCTTTTCCTCAGTCATTTTGATTGATGTGCGACTGGCCTTACCCCTTATTAATTGCTCACCACTCTTTCATTAAATGCTGGATGGGTTGCATTTAATGCCTCCCTGAGTGTCATAATTGCATTTAATTAATGCTACCCATGCTTTGATTTGTCTTCTCTTTTCTTCTTAATTACGGTAGCACTATGTACCGTCATCAAGTCCCCCTAGTTCGGGTGGTGCCACTCTTTAGTGGTCACTTCCTGAACTTGTAAGGTCCATGCGTGGTTTGCTCACTTTTTTCCCCTCCTTTGATTTTCTTCTTTTTTCATTTTCTTTTTGCATTTTTTGCAGTTATCGGTGGTTTTTGGCGGTTCTCGCCTATTAGGCAGTTACTTACCCTTTCAAGGGTATTTTTGTAATTGTGTGTATGAGCATGTGGTTAGGGTATTGCCACGTGGGTTTTAAAAGAAATTGGGTTTTTCAAGTGTCATTTCAATCTTTCTTCTTTCTCTTTCTTTCTTCCCACTTGGTCTCCCTTCCTTCTGAGTTCCACCACCATTGTTAAGTAAGTTTTTCTTCTTCTTTTCGTTTTTTCATTTGTGATGGATAGACGTGGGTTAGGATCAACTCCTTCGTTACTTTCGCGAAAGGAATTGTAGAATTTCTGCCGTTCGTATCAGATTCCGGCGTCTATTCATCCGCGATTACCAGGCTCTGGTTCTGAAGCGACGGCGTGTAATGATCAAATCATGGTTTTTACCTAGGTTTTCAAATCATGTAATGTGCGTTACCCTGTCTCTCTGTTTCCGTTTTCGGTTCTCCATTATTTTGCCGTGCATTTCTCTCAAGTTCACCCATTAGGGTTTCTTCATGTTATGCATTTTGAGATTGCTTGTAGGGCTATGGGTGGTCAGCCTAATATCCCGTTGTTTCGTCGATTCTACCGTTTTTGGGTAGATGGCGATTGGTTTACTTTTGAGAAGCGTCGCCCCCAAAGTTTTCCTGGCTGTGTTAGTACGATTTTGCAGGGTCTTCGAGATTGGAAACGTCGGTATTTCTTTGTTGATAATAAATTTCTTCCATCTTGATTGCCTATTCGTGATCTTCGAACTCCTATTACGGATGAGGCGCAACCTCTTCGTGATTGCGATGTTCCACTATTTCAGTTATTAACCAAAAATCCAACTCCTGTGATTGTTTATCCGGAACCTCTTCTTGAGATGGCCGGTGTTAGTCGGCTGTGGGATGAACCGACGTTTCGCCCGGCGGTGATCGACGAGGGTCAAGGTTTTGTTGTTTGGTTCATTTGTTGTTTTACTCTTCTGTTTTTGATGTTGTTAGTTTCTGATTGTTGGTTTTAATTTTCAGAGATGATTTTACTCAAGATTTTGAAGAAAGGCCATCAAGGTATGGAATTTGTGGCTTTGGATGCGACTATACTTGTTCCTCCGCCACCACAGATGGATCTTTTACCCGCCGTATCCCCGACCGGGTCTGCTGAAGAGATATCCAGCCTTGATGATGAGTTGCCTTTGGCAACACTTTTGGGGAAGAGAGGTCGCGTTTCTCGTTCTGTACCAGAATCTGCGAAGCCATCCTCACTTCCACCTTTGAAGTTTCTATTGCGTAGTAATGATCAGAGGAATGCGGAATCTGTTCCTGAAGTAACCTCTGCTGCTTCTCCTGTTTCTTGTAAACGGAAAGAGGTTTGTCCTTCGACTAATGTGATTGACGATGATGAACTGGAGGAGATTTATTCTTTACGTAGGAAAAAGGGTAAGCAGGGGGCTGAGTCAGATGTGGCAGGGTTTACTAGTTCCCCTATCCGGGAATCATGCGAGCCAAATGTGTTGATTTGTCACACCCCGGGCTCTCGGCGGCCCGGGCGCTGCGACCCGAATTGGTTTCATGGATAATACAGTCTCGGTCAAAGTTTATTTATTTATTTTTAACGGAAGTGTTGTTTCATGAAATTCAAAATTTTACGCAGCGGAAATCATTATTTTTACACTTTTCATAATATTGTAAATAATTCATATGCATAGATATGAAAACCGCATTTCATGATTCGCAAATAACTTTTCAGGATTTGATATAAAACTTTTCATATTTATTTCATAATAAAACCGGATTTACATAAACATATATTTACACATCGTTTCAAGATTTTCCGGTTTATTCAGACTTCGAGATATAACTCCAATTGCTCCACGGTTTCGCCGCAAGATTTTATTTAAGGCGTCATAGGCCTTAAACCTCTAATCTTGCTTCTGATTTGTCGTGCATTATTACCTGAAAAGTTTTTGAAAATAAAACGTCAACATAAAGTTGGTGAATACAAGTAACAGACTCGATATGTAAGCATAGCATGTTCGGTCCTTTAACCATAAGTAATATTGGCAATACTACACATTTAGCAGGTTATTTCACTGATCGATACAACTACTGCATACATTGGTTTATAACTGTCACTGGTTAGGAACTACAGCGCATCTTACGTTTTGTTCCCTCCAGCCCACAGCTAGTCACTGGTTAGGTTGCCTGCGCAACATGTCTTACGTTTAACCTCCCAGCCCACCTGTACCAGCCACGTATGGGAATTTCACCTATATGCGGATACGATTTGCAAATCATACGTATACTAATAGCCTAAATGTTGGTCTAATAGTATCCCTTTATGCGTCAAAGTTTAACATACCATGCTTATAAAAATTCATTTATAAATTTAAAAACAAGTTAGATGTATTCACCTGAATTTTTGGTTGGCTGGGTAACAACTTTAGAGCTTCGCAATATAAATTTGGGCAGCGTTTCTGCTCTATCAATTTTTATAATTATTTTGCAACGAAGATTTATTTATTCATTTATTATTAATATTACTATTATTGTTATTACAATAGATTAATAATAATAATAATAATAATAATATTATTATTATTATTATTATTATTACGATTATTATTATTATTAATATTATTATTTTAAGTAAACTAAAATTTTTTAATATATACATAGGGTCGGATTTTAACCCTAACTCTATAGGTTAATATTTTAATAAAACTTTAAATTTATGATTTTAACTAAAAATTAGATAATATACCTAAACGGATCAATTCCTTAATATTGACTTTTATATTGATCAGCACCTCATAGCATCCAGAGATTCTAATTTCCTTCTTAAAGGTGTGTGTTTGTGTGTATATATGTTTTTATGTATGTATGTATGTGATTTTAATTGCCGTGAACGTATTTATAGACGAATGGAAACTTAATGCCGAAGGAAATTTACAGAATAAGTCTTCAATGTGTGATCTTATTCGAATGATATTGATCCATGTAATCTTCAAATTCAAATTGAAATGCAACATTTGAATATTTGAATATTTGAATATTTTATTATTATAATTAATTTAGCTCAAATTTTGTTTTTCTTTGATAACTTTTAATATATGATGCTTTATAATATTTTAAAAATACTGCTAGGATCAGCTCATTTTTCTCTACGTTTTGACCTAAGTTTCGTTAAAAACGGAGAAAGTTTAATTATAATATATTTTATTAATTTTAGGTGGTCCCCTATAATATCAACTAACCGAATAAGTATGTCAAAAAATTTTAATAATCATTTTACTCATTACTTATTAGTATGTAAGTGTCACAATTGTATATAATAACTAGATATTTAAAATTATAATATTGAACAATATATTTTATAAAAAAAATAAATGTGCAGTTGTTACTCCTCCCCACCTTTGTTTTAATCTTGTCCTCGAGATTATTGGAATATGTGTGGATATTTCTTTCTCATTTCAGATTCTAGTTCCCATGTATATTCAGAACCACGTCTGGAGTTTCATTTAACCTTAACTAATACTAACTTCTTACGCTTGAGTCTTTTTTCGCGACGGTCTTCAATTTGAAGTGGTTGTTCGATGAATTTTAAATTTTCATTTACTTCAACATCTTGAAGTGGCATTAATAATGATTTATCGGCCAAACATTTTCGGAGATTAGAAACGTGAAACACATCGTGTACTCCGGCCATTTCTACCGGTAGTTCGAGTTGATAAGCCACCGGTCCAATTCTTTTGAGAATTTTAAAAGGTCTGACATAACGTGGACTTAACTTTCCCTTCTTACCGAATCGTACCACTCCTTTCCATGGAGAAACTTTAAGTAACACTTTATCTCCAACATTGAATTGTAGTGGCTTTCTTGTTTGATCTGCATAGCTCTTTTGACGATCTCTTGCCACTTTCAATCTTTCTCGAATTTGCAAGACTTTATCAGTTGTTTCTTGCATGATTTCTGGACCAGACAACTGATTTTCACCAATTTCAGACCAACAAACTGGTGTTCGACATTTTCTACCTTAGAGAGCTTCAAACGGTGCAGTCTGAATACTTGAGTGATAACTATTATTGTAGGGGAATTCCATTAAAGGTAAGTGGTCATCCCAGCTTCCTCCAAAGTCTATCACACAAGCTCTCCATCAGTTTGTGGATGATAAGCAGTGCTGAAATTTAAACGAGTTCTCAGAGGTTTTTGAAAACATTGCCAGAAACGAGACGTAAAATGACTATCCCTATCTGACACAATGGATAATGGCACACCGTGTAAAGATACAATCTCATTTACGTACAACTGTGCTAGTCTATCCATAGAGTAAGTTTCTTTCATTGCTAGAAAATGAGCAGACTTGGTCAGTCTATCAACAATAACCCAAATCGTATCATTCCCACGACTGGTTCGGGGAAGTTTAGTTATAAAGTCCATGGTTATCATTTCCCATTTCCAAACAGGTAGTTCCAGTTGTTGCAACATACCAGAAGGCTTCTGGTGTTCAGCTTTAACTTGTGAACAAGTTAAACATCTTGCAACATATGCGGCAATATCTTTCTTCATGCCAATCCACCAATAGTTCTCTTTCAGATTCTTGTATTTTATCGCCTCCTGGGTGCATCATGTATTTGGACTTATGTGCTTCTTCTAATATTATTTCTCTCAAGCCGCCAGTGACCAGCACCCAGATTCTTGTGTTCATTCGAAGAATTTCATCATCTCCTTTGACCAGTTGTTCAGTCATGCCCTTCATTCTTTCTTTTTTCCTTGTTTTCATCTTCTTGGGCTTGTTTTTATGCTTCTTTAATTTGATTACACAAATTGACTTGAAGTTCTAACCGTAAAGCACGTACTCTTCTCGGTTTCTCGACCTCCTTTCGACTTAAGGCATCTGCAACCACATTTGCCTTTCCTTCATGATAGATAATTTCACAGTCATAGTCATTCAACGTTTCCATCCATCTTCGTTGTCGCATATTCAGTTCCTTCTGACCAAAGATATACTTTAAACTCTTGTGGTCAGTATAAACTGTGAAATGAACTCCGTACAAATAGTGTCTCCATAACTTTAATGCCAAGATTATGGCGCCTAACTCCAGGTCATGAGTCACATAATTCTTTTCATGAGTCTTCAATTGGCGTGATGCATACGTAATAACTTTGTTTCGTTGCATCAATACGCATCCTAATCCTGTATGAGAAGCATCACAATAGACAACGAAGTCTTCAACACCTTCAGGTAAAGCTAGGATTGGAGCGTGAGTCAACTTATCTTTAAGAATTTGAAAGGCCTCAATTTGCTTGGGACCCCATTCAAACTTTTCAGCTTTTAGAGTCAATGAAGTGAGAGGAACGGCTATTCGGGAGAAATTCTGAATAAATCGACGATAATAACCCGCCAAGCCTAAGAAACTATGCACCTCTATTGGTGACTTGGGGTTCTCCTATTTGGTAATAGTCTTTATCTTAGATGGATCTACTTGAATACCTTGAGCATTAATAACATGCCCTAGAAATTGTACTTCAGTGAGCCAGAAATCACATTTAGAGAATTTAGCATACAATTTCTCATGTCTTAGTAATTCAAGTAGGGTTCTAATATGTTTAGCATGATCCTCCGGTGTCTTTGAGTAAATAAGAATATCATCAATGAACACAATTGTCACACCCCCAAATTCCCACTTGTGGTGTTAGTCCACGTGGATGTGACGTGGCCAGGATCACAGCTCATGGTCATATAGAACGACTCTATATGAGTTACACAAACATACAGTTTTGTAAAAACAACACAGGTTTAATAGATAAACAGCGGAAATGTAAATGTTAAACAGCGAAAGTATAAATTGTTAAACAGCGGAAGTGTAAATTGTTGCAGCGACTACATTGTTTAAATTGTTTCAAAATCAATCAATGCAAATAAAAGCCTAGGACAAGAGTCTATATGCATGTCAGACTCCTTAGTGCATCCTTGTGCGCATCCTAGCTTGCAATCCACTAGTTACCTGAGAATACATGCGAAAAAGTGTCAACTATAAAGTTGGTGAGTTCACAGGTTTAAGTATTTGAATTTAGTAAAACGGATATATACTGGGTATGTTAAATTGTTTTATTGGATCTACGATCCGAGGTGTGTCAACTTATCTTTACCGAACTCGACTGTTTCCTTTTGCCTCCTTGGGTTATCGCGGAACCCAAATCCACATCGATATTACACTCGTTATGACATCCAGTCAACATTGTTGCCGAGTGGGGCTAGTCAAACCCAATAGTACTAAGTAATAACGACTCGTTTGCTCACAATTAACGGTAAGATTTATGAGGACTTGTGGCGATAGTAGTTGCACACGAAAAGTTGTTTTACAACATACCAGTCATACATCAAATAAAACAGTTGCATTGTATTCTCACCCCAAAAGTTTAACAAACAGTTATGAGTAAAAGTGGGGCTGTAAACTCACCTGAGTCTGATTGAGTGCGTTCTTACGAGAACGGAGTAGCTCACCGGCTATGTGACAATTCGACTTTTCGAATTAACCTCGTTAACTGAAAATGGCGAGATCACAGGCCCAATAAGGCTAAGGAAGACCCAATAAGGCTAAAGTAGGCCCAATAAGGCCAAGGTAGGCCCAATAGGGCGAAGGTAGGCCCAATGAGCCCAAAGTAGGCCAATGGTATTTAGGAGGTCCAATTGGATTAATCAAGGCCAATAATAGTTCAATTGGTTCAATTGGTGACAATTTGATATTATCGGATTAACTTTTTAACAAGAATTTGAAGAAATGATCATGATGAGTCAAAAATTAAATTAGAAGGTTTAAGCTTGAACAAAATAGAGTACAATACACTTAGATTATAAGAAATTGATTTATGATTAGACTAATTACCCAATTTTGACTAGAAAAGTCAAAATTCGGCCAAGGAGGTTGGGGGAATTCGAAGTGTGCATCAATAGGCTGTTAATCATCGAATTAAATGTTCATATAACTCATTGTGATAATGATTAGCCGTTAATCATCTGTTACAACTTTTGAAAGGGTCGAATTAAACTCAAATCACACCCAAAAGTCGTAACCGTCACATGGTTGCATCAAAACCATACAATTCGATTTCATTCCTCACAATTGAACTTACAGAGACCCTATTCGACACTTTTAGAACCTGTGAAACTAAGCAATTCGATTCAAGACGCAGCAGAAAGTGAAGTCGATTGGAAGGGGGACCGAACATCAAGCCTATAGTCGAACTATATCAATTCTACATCAATTAAGGTAAAAATTCGTTCCTACACCTTCTAATCATACCGACTAAGAATACCCATAACACAAACTCATTGAAAAATCTGGAATTGATGGTGTTTGAGGTTCTAGGGTTCTTAGAGAAACCAAATTGGTGATTTCAACCCAAACGAGGTTGATATTCAAATTAAATCATATGGGTAGTTTCATAAGATGACGACTAAACAATACCATCTATAAATTTCGTGATTTAACGAGTGGTATGGATTCAACAATTAGGGTTCTAAGCATAAACGGGTTTGGGGGTTTTCATCTTAATGAGTATTAAAATCAAATTAATGTACATGTATAGTTTCAGAAGGGTTCGATTAAGCTAACTCATGTATCAATTTTAGTGAGTAACATCGAATTGGTTGAATTCTAGTTTCTAGGGCTTGTTATAATAACGAATTAGGGATTTCGGATTAATTGAAGTTAATAATCAAATTAAGCAACACTGATAATTTCGAAATAGCCCATGTAACAGGAAACCTATGAATTTTCAGGCTGACATTATCGAATTTAACTAATTTAAATTGAGGATTTGGATTTAGGGTTGAATTCGATTCGAGTTATAAAATCAGAGGATTTTGATCGAGATGGATCAATTAAAAAGACCTAAGGAGTCGTCTGAATGTGTAGAACAAAACCCCTAAGGTTTGGAATTCGATCGAGCGTGAATTGTGGGTCAATTGGGACTGGGTTGCTTCGGCTATAGGAAGACAAAGGGGAACCGGCTATCCGATGTTTAAAAGAATTGATTTGAGAAGTAGATTGCGATACCCTAGCGGGTGAGACTGGTAAGCGATGTGTGTGTTGAGTGGGAGGTCGCGGGTTCGAGGCTTGCTTCGACCGTTTTTGTTTAAAAACACCATTTTTGGTATTTTTGCTATAACTCTCGCATACGAACTCCGATTTAACCCATTCGAATTGCGTTAGAACCAGAATTCTATCCCGAACATATTTGTATAATAAAATTTAGATGTTAATCCGAAAACGAAATCGCGTATAATTACGGTTATTTAAATAAAATCAAATATGATTTTATTTAAACGATTTCAAAGTCACGCGTACTTACGTATGCACATTCTTAACATTTTAACATACATGTGTTGACACGTATGTGATTTCAAGCACAAAACGACATTCCGAATAACTTTAGGTTATTGTTCAATCACAGATTATTCGTAGAGGATTTTCTACGCAAGTTTACGAGTTTAAGTACGTTTGATCATTCTGCAATACTCAAAGGTGCGTACACGGCCCCTTTTCTTATTTTGAACTGTTTTGGGGAAGAAAACATGTGCAACAAACTCTTTTTAGATACATATCACTTGCATGAGTTAGCTGTTTACATTATGTGACAACATAGCATTTAAAAGTCCTTACACACTTCGAACCGTTTAGTTTGCCGTAGCGCAAAGCGTGGTAGTTGGAAATAGATCTATTAGGTTTGACAAACCTCACCTGGTAGATGGGATCTACGCAGGTGTTTGACTGACCAAACACACATTACTATTGTTCGTGCTAGACAATAGTGGCAAGGCAAAAACATGCTATAGCATGGCAATCGTCAGCTTCGGTGTCGACCACTTATGTAAATAGTTTATATGACTAGCTATCATGACTATGCATGTGTGATTATGTTATCTGCAAACTTGATATTCAAACTGTTGTTTTGAACATTGTGAATACTTAAAACCTGTGTTATGCACTAACCTTTGTGTTGACTTGATTTACATGTTTTCTCAGGACGCTAAGGTGCGCAATAAAGCTGGCATGGGCTAGGGGATAGAGACGCATGCATGTTTTACATTTATACTGTTTAAGTTACACATTTGGGATTTTTGTTTTGTAATTTACATGTTACAACTGTTACTTTGGTTATTGTTTTAAAACGCTTCCGCAACTTTTAAAAACTTTGATGTTTTAGACCAAAGTATGTTTTGAAATTCATATAGAGGTCTTCGTTATGTCTAATGATCTGAGATCCTGGTTTGTCACGTTCCCAAACGGTATGATTCCGTGAGTTGAAAATTGGGGGTGTGACAGGCTAGCAGTTACCTATATCACATAGGTCTATAAGTTTGTGTTCATATTCGTGTGGGTCTCACAGGACCGTATTCGTGTCTAAACAACTCCTGGTTGTTATGTGGGTCGCGTTGACCGTGCTAACCGTGTTTGACCTAACGACCCGTTGGTGAACCGTGTGTCGGTTGTGAATCGTGTAACATTCGTGTATGTGCTTGTCGTGTGCAAAATGCGTAATTCGCGTCTATGGACAACTTACTATTTATAGTAAGTTTCCATTTGTGGAAGGTTTCACAAGGCATATTGATTTTAGAGTTCTATCATGCTCGTTAAGTCCTACGTGATCATGATAACACATAGCACGTTATCATACGAAATCATATAAGCCACTTATGTCATGTTGGCACTCAAAAGTTTCCTAAAATGGAAAGTGTCCATTGCTAGCATGATTATTATCGGAAACCATCTACCTTAGCATACAATAATCATATTAAAACACAATAAATCACTTAGCATGCTCAAATTGCTCATAACGTTTCTAAATTGATATATCGTAACATAAAGTTACTAAATATAGTAACCAAGACATAAACACCCCAAATGATCATCCTAAACATTTCTAGTTCATTTTCATATCATATATTATCATAATAAGTCATTTAACATCATTTAAACATGTTAATCTAACCCAATTCATCATTTAGCAACATTTCAATTTTAAAAGTTACTAAATATAGTAACTATGACTATTATCATACAAATGATCATTCTAATCAATCCTAGACTATTTTTATAACACATAATATTATATTATGCCTTTTAACATTATCTAATCATGCTCATACAGTCAAAATCACCATTTATCAATATTTAGGTCCCAAAAGTTACTAAATATAGTAGTTTGGCTAAATATGACCAAAATCAACTTCAAAATCACATTCCAAGCATCGACATCATCCTAAGATCATTCAAATAGCAAATACATAAACATGTATGTTCACAATATCATCCATTTCACCATTTTGTAACTAAAAGTTACTATTAATGGAAAGTTCATCAAAAATCATAGTTTTAACCATATTAACAACATCCAACCATGTAGATCATCACCACTAACATCTATAATCATATAACATCATTCAAGATCATCTAAAATGCCCTAGATCATACATGCATGTCAAGATTTCATCATTTCATGACAAAAACCCATATTTCATAGAAATACATCATCTTGGATCATGGTAAAACTTCATCTAATCATCATAGATCATCATAAAACTCATAGATATAAACAAACCCAGATCGAAATTTCGTGTGTGTGCATTATAGATGCTTGCATGTGGGTTTCACCCATTGCATGTGGGTGTAGGTGTGTGGAAAGAGTGTTTTGAGTACAAGACTACCTTGGAATGCTTCCAAATGACTGAGATTATGGTTGAATCGAGCTGGAAGGCTACTAGATGCTCCTGGACAGCAAGTTCTTCGATTACTAAGATGGTGGTGATGGTTCTTCGAGCTTCTAGGAGGGTCACAAGCTTTAATCCTCCAAGTTCCAAGCTTCTAGCAGGTCTCCAATGGCTTCCAGGAGAGTTTTAGATGAAGAAGACGAAGTCTAGAGGTCTGGGAATCGAGAAGTGTGATAATAGAGTGGCTGGTAATGATTTGGTCTTGGTTTTATAAAGATTTGTCGTCTGACACCCGTCGCGTACCGCGACGAGAGGCTAAGGAGATGCCTCGCGATACGTGAAAGAATTCGGGATTCAAACCCCCGCGTCTCCTGTCGCGTACCGCTACAGGACCTCCTGTTGGGCCATCGCGTACCGCGATGGGCCCTTGAAGAGCCCAATAAGCCCAGTTTAATGGGTTTGATCCGTTTTCCGTCGTTTTCACGTTTCCGAACTATCGTTTGGCCTCGTTTGAACTTCCAAGTTCAATGTTAGAGTGTTTCGTGAAGTTTCAAGTGTTGTGTTACACAATGTGCTAAACGTTCACCAACGTTCGTGTGTTTTGACACGTGTGTGCGTTTCTCGATAATTCCTCGAATTATCTAGTTGTGTGTCGATGTTTGTACTGTCGTGCCACGTGTCACACTAAATTAATCTAATTCTGGTGCCACGTGTACAAAATCATTTAGATAAACATTTAAATAAAGTCAAAGCTGACCTGGAAATTACGGGGTGTCACAAAAATGATGAATTTGTCCAGATAAGGTTTGCATATCCGGTTTATCATATCCATAAAGGCTGCTGGAGCATTAGTAAGTCCAAATGGCATCACAGTGAACTCGTAATGCCCATACCTTGTATGGAAAGCATTTTATGAATATCTTCTTCCTAAACCTTCAATTGATGATATCCTGATCGAAGATCAATTTTAGAAAAATGACAAGATCCTTGAAGTTGATCGAATAAATCGTCAATTCATGGAAGCGGATACTTGTTCTTAATAGTCACCTTATTTAGTTCCCTATAATCAATGCACATTCTCATTGATCCATCTTTCTTTTTGACAAAAAGAATTGGAGCTCCCCAAAGTGATGAGCTAGGTCAGATAAAACCTTTTTCCTACAGCTCGTCTAATTGTTTCTTGAGCTCTTTCATCTCAGTCGGTGCCAATCTATAAGGAGATTTAGCAATTGGAGCAGTAACTGGTACCAGAATGATATTGAATTCTACTTCACGTTCTGGTGGTAAACCAGGAAATTCATCTGGAAATACGTCGGGAAAATCAGCTACAACAGGTACATCTTTCAGTTTTCTCTTTTCTTGATCTTCAGTTGTGACTAAGATTAGGTAAGCTAAACAACCATTGTTTAGATATTTTGTAGCTTTGATCATAGAAATGATTCCAACATGGTTTGTTGGCTTATCGCCTTTGATGATCAATTTTTCTCTCGGTGGAACACGAATTTCAATGGATTTGGTGTCGCATAAGATACAAGCTTGGTTTGTAGCTAACCAATCCATTCCGATTACCACATTAAAACCGGCCAACTTCATTGGTAAGAATTTCACAGGTATGTTGTGCTTAAAGAGTGTGATCTTACCATTTACTAATGCTTCATTTACTTTGACTATATCACCATTAGCGGTTTCTACCAGATAAGGCTTATCTAGTTTTACTAGTGGTTCATTTAGAAGCTTACAAAATTCATAATTAATAAAGCTTTGATTTGCTCCCGAATCAAACAAAACCTTAGCATAAACATTATTGATAAGAAACGTACCGGTAATAACATCCGGCATGTCTGCAGCTTCCTTGGCTTTAAGAACAAAAGCTCGAGTTGTCTTCTTTGCATTTGTATCAGCTTTTGCTCCTAAACCACCAGCCCCGCTAACTCCACTTGCCTTGATCAATTTAGGACATTCAGTTCGATAGCGTCCTTGTTCATTGCAGTTGAAGCACGTCACCATTTTCTTTCTTCGGCATTCATCCACTGTATGACCCGTCAATTTGCAATGACTGCAAAATTTTGGTCGAAGACATTTTCCCAAATGATTTTTCCCACACATTTTGCATCGTGGGATTACACTGCTACCTCCTTCTTTCTTTTCAAATTTTCATCTAGGTTTCTTTGAAATTTGATTAACCTTTTGCATCATTTCTTGACTTTTCTTTTCTTCTTGGGTTCTCACCATCCCATCAGTAAGCAATCCTGCAAGCTCAACGGCTGAGTCAATGGTATGAGGCATCGCCGCCTTGACCATATCTCGAATTTCACTAACGAGTCCCTAGATATAGCGACTGATCAGGTTTGATTATGGTGTCACAAGGTGTGGCACCAATCGAGCATACTCAAAGTACTTGGAAGTGTACTCATGATGCCCAGCACCGACCATGCGGTGAGTTAGGAATTTTTGCTCGATTTGTTCCTTCTCACTCATTGGGCAAAACTTTCGAGTTACGAGATCTCGAAAACTTTCCCAAGTCATAGCATACGCATTGGTTCTGCCTTTGGTTTGAATAATGGAGTTCCACCACTCCAATGCTCCATCTTTAAAGGAATTCGAAACATACAGAACCATGTCTTCTTCGGCACATTTGCTGATAGCAATTACCGCTTCAATCTTTTCGAGCCATCTTAACGCTACCACAGCTCCTTCTGTTCCAACAAACTCAAGAGGTTTACAAGATTGGAATGTTTTGTATGAACATCCTTCGGTTCTAAATCGTTTTGCACTAGAACCTTCGATATTCTCATTGTTCGAACCAGACACCTCTTTTGCTTTTGTCACTGTATTTTCTAGATTCGAATTTTCATTATTTTTCATAGCCGCAACAATCGTAGGTATCGCGTCTTTAATTTCTTTTGCTGTTATTTCTTGAAGTTCAGCTTTTCGAATCACAGGTTCATTAGTATCCGTGTGCATTCTCTTTAGCCCACGAGTGTTTGTAGACGGTCCGCCAGAATTTTGGTTACGAGACATTGTCTACAAAATATGACATTTGACAATGTCTTAAAATAATTCATCGTAATTTAGCTTATAAGCTATTATCAGAATTCATCATATTAATCATTCTTAGTATTTCAAGCATTTTATTCTACCTATTCGTTTGATAGGTACTTATCTTAGTTTGGTTAAAGCTTAAATACAATTATTAGTACCTATTTCGCTAAAACCAGGAGCTCTGATACCAACCTGTCACACCCCGGGCCCTCAGCGGCCTAGGCGCTGCGACCTGAATTGGTTTCATGGATAATACAGTCTCGGTCAAAGTTTATTTATTTATTTTAAACGGAAGCGTTGTTTCATGAAATTGAAAATTTTACGCAGCGGAAATCATTATTTTTACACTTTTCATAATATTGTAAAATAATTCATATGCATAGATATGAAAACCGCATTTCATGATTCGGAAATAACTATTCAGGATTTAATATAAAACTGTTCGTATTTATTTCATAATAAAACCAGATTTACATAAACATATATTTACACATCGTTTCAAGATTTAATAGGTTTATTCAGACTTGGAGATATAACTCCAATAGCTCCACGGTTTCGCTGCAAGATTTTATTTAAGGCGTCATAGGCCTTAAACCTCTAATCTTGCTTCTGATTTGTCGTGCATTATTACCTGAAAAGTTTTTGAAAATAAAACGTCAACATAAAGTTGGTGAATACAAGTAACAGACTCGATATGTAAGCATAGCATGTTCGGTCCTTTAACCATAAGTAATATTGGCAATACTACACATTTAGCAGGTTATTTCACTCATCGATACAACTACTGCATACACTGGTTTATAACTGTCACTGGTTAGGAACTACAGCGCAACGCGTCTTACGTTTTGTTCCCTCTAGCCCACAGCTGGTCACTGGTTAGGTTGCCTGCGCAGCACGTCTTACGTTTAACCTTCCAGCCCACCTGTACCAGCCACGTATGAGAATTTCACCCATATGCGGATACGATTTGCAAATCATACGTATACTAATAGCCTAAATGCTGGTTTAATAGTATCGCTTTATGCGTCAAAGTTTAACATACCATGCTCATAAAAATTCATTTATAAATTTAAAAACAAGTTAGATGTATTCACCTGAATTTTTGGTTGGCTGGGTAACAACTTTAGAACTTCGCAATATAAATTTGGGCAGCGTTTCTGCTCAATCAATTTTTATAATTATTATGCAACGAAGATTTATTTATTCATTTATTATTAATATTACTATTATTGTTATTACGACAGATTAATAATAATAATAATAATAATATTATTATTATTATTATTATTATTATTATTATTACTACTACGATTATTATTATTATTAATATTATTATTTTAAGTAAACTAAATTTTTTTCATATATACATAGGGTCGGATCTTAACCCTAACCCTATAGGTTAATATTTTAATAAAACTTTAAATTTATGATTTTAACTAAAAATTAGATAATATACCTAAACGAATCAATTCCTTAATATTGACTTGTATACTCATCAGCACCTCCTAGCATCCAGAGGTTCTAATTTCCTTCTTAAAGGTGTGTGTTTGTGTGTATATATGTTTTTATGTATGTATGTATGTGATTTTAATTGCCGTGAACGTATTTATAGACGAATGGAAACTTAATGCCGAAGGAAATTTATAGAATAAGTCTTCAACGTGTGATCTTATTCGAATGATATTGATCCACGTATTCTTCAAATTCAAATTGAAATGTAACATTTGAATATTTTATTATTTTATTATTATAATTAATTTAGCTCAAATTTTGTTTTTCTTTGATAACTTTTAAAATATGATGCTTTATAAAATTCTAAAAATACTGCTAAGATCAGCTCATTTTTCTCTATCTTTTGACCTAAGTTTCGTTAAAAAAGGAGAAAGTTTAATTATAATATATTTTATTAATTTTAGGTGGTCCCCTACAATATCAACTAACCGAATAAGTATGTCAAAAAATTTTAATAATCATTTTACTCATTACTTATTAGTATGTAAGTGTCACAATTGTGTATAATAACTAGATATTTAAAATTATAATATTGAACAATATATTTTATAAAAAAACAAATGTGCAGTTGTTACATGATTTCTCTCGGTGGGTTGTGTGCCCCTGGGTTTTCGGAGTGTCTTGAGGTTCAGACTTCAGCTGTGATTACGGAGGCAATAACTGATACCGTGACCGCGATGGGGACTGATGCTATCTTTCCCCCTGTGGTGCCTTCTACTGAAAATTTGGTTTCCTCAACATTTGTCCCTAGGATTTCTTATCAAGATTTGGACTCAATTGTTTTGGCCCTTCAGTTTCATCGTGACTGGAGTCGCATCAAGGCCTTGGCTTGGATATTGTTAAGCGTTTGCAGCATCGATCTGATGTTGTAATGAAGTTACAACAGAAGATAGCTTCCATCGAAGATGAACTTATTAAGGCATTAGAGGATAAGAAACAACTTCTTGGTGAGTTGTTGGTTGTGGAGGCTCTTCGTGCAGAGGCTCAGGGTCTTTAGAAAGCCGTTCGCGTAGCGGATGGCAAGGTGGCGGCATCTGAAGTGCGTGTTAATGAGCTTGATGCTGAGGTTGAGCATTATGCTGAGCAGCTACAAATTCAGCAAAGTGATACTGCCAGCTATAAGATTGAGATTCGTGAGCTGGAGGTAATATCTTTCTTTCCTTATTCTCATCTCTTGAGGCTCGTTGTTTCTTTCTTTTTACTTTGTTCTCGTTGCATGTGTTTGAATTTGATGTTCTGGTTATATATTAATTGTGGTAGGAGGAAGTAAGGAATTTGAAGGGTTTGCTTGAAAGCAAACGAGTGGGTCTTGAAGAAGCGCAAGCAGATTCCCTTGCTGCCCGTGTGGAGGTGGCTCGTTTATCAGAAGAGAACCAGAGGTTGCAGCATGAGGTAGTGGAGGTTGCAGAGATGAACAAGCGACTTGCTGCCGATCATTCATGGCTTGTCACCCAAGGATTCCGCCGTGTTTTTAAACGTATTAGGGACAACCAAGAATATGTTCAGCTGCTTGGCCATGTGAATTCTGCATGTCTTGTTGTTGGTTACCAGAATGGCCTTCGTGTCGGTTACAAATATTCAGACAGGGTCTTTTTTTCGAGGAAAGCCCTTGTTATGATCCTTCGGCTGAGCAATGGATGACCAATGCTACCCTTACATTGGGTGTTGCGGATCATTCTCTGTTGACACGTCTGGGTAATTCCCCAGACATTTCTATTGCTGATATTGAGGCTTTGAAACCGTTGTTGATCCCACTACCCCTGGGCCGTAGGTTTTGTGGCCATTTTGTCAATTTGTTGTCTTTTATTTTCATGGAGTATGGACATGTTTTCTTGGCATTGTTATGCCTTTTGTTGGTTAAGAAGTTCAAGCCTTTTAACTTTTATTTGTATGTACTTTGTTGGGGACCCTTTTAGAAAGTTGGTTATCCGTTATTTCTCTTTATGAGATGCATGCATTACTTATATTTGCGCGTGGGATTATTTGAAGGGATGAATTTTTTCTTCCCTTTCTTGTTTATTTGTCGTGTTTTATGCATCTTTGTGCATTTCGTGGTGACTGTTGTCTTTCTTCTGCTGTGTTTTTTTTGTGCAAATATGCACTTGTCGCGTTTGTACACGTGTAAAGTGGTGGATGTGTGTTTGTAATAAAGTTTCCACTGCATATGTTTCCCAATGGGTATACAAAAGGGGATAACATGTATATTTTTCCTTTTCACTTGGCTATGTCACGTTAAGTAAACAAAAGTGTGACTGCCTCCTTACAGTTGCTTTCGTTCTACAGTTGGTACTTGCGTAGTTGCATTGAATTCCATGTTTGTGGAATCTCTTTGTCGTATATGTCGACCAATTTGTGGGATCCTTTGCCATTGCTCCAGACTATTTTGTAGGGGCCCTCCCATTTTGGAGTTAGTTTATCTTGATGTTCTTTGCCACTTGCAGTGTTGGATCTTAGTACCAGGTCACTAGGTTTCAAGTCTTTGGCTCTTACTGTCTTGTCGTAGTGCCATTGCATGGATTTTTTATATTTTGTCTCCCGGAATGCTGCGTGGCATCGTCTTTCTTCTAGTAGGTTGAGGTTTATTCGGAGGTCTTCACTGTTGTCATTTTCGGCGAGTTGAGTTCTTGGTGTTGGAGATCTGATCTCGATCGGGATCATGGCTTCGGTAACGTATGTCAAGCTAAAAGGTGTTTCCCCCGTGCTTGTTTTAGTCATTGTACGATGTGCCCATAGCACATGTGGTAGTTCTTCAAGCCATGCCTTTCGTGTTCTTCCCAACCACGCCTTAATGCCATTTACTATGCTCCGGTTTGCTCTTTCAACTTGGTCGTTTGCCTGTGGATGCGCCATGGAGGTGAATACTTGTCTAATGCACAACTCTTGACACCATTTTTTGAAGACCATGCTGTCAAATTGCTTTCCGTTGTCACTGAAAATTGTGTGGGGCAAACCAAATCTACAAACTATATTTTCCCAAACGAAACGTTTTATTGCCTGGCTGGTAATTCTGGCCAATGGTTTCGCCTCTACCCATTTTGTGAAGTAATCAATGGTCACCACCAAGAATTTGACTTTGCCTACAGCCTTAGGAAAAGGTCCCACGATATCTATGGCCCATTTTTTAAAGGGCCATGAGTAAATAACGGGTAATAGGGGTTGCTCTGGTCGTTTTGGTATTGGGGCGTGGACCTGGCAATTGTCACATTTTCGTGATAATGCTACTGTTGTGTTGTACATACCTGGCCAATAAAACCCCGCTTTCATTGCACTTGCTACCATCGTTTTTGGCCCTGTATGGAGTCCACATATTCCTTCGTGGATTTCACTCATGATGTAGGTGGCTTCCTCTTCATCGATACACTTGAGTGAAGCCCCTAGAAAGGATTTTCGGTATAACTCTCCATCGATTAGCTCGTATTGCAGGGCTCGCAATCGTAACCTCCTTGCTTCATCCTTGGCTTCTAGTACTTTGCCGGTTCTTATGAACTCTTTGATTGGTTCCCCCCATGAGGTGACCCGAGTGATCTCTTGGATTTATAGTTTTGTGTCGATGGATGGTCTTGCCAAAACATCAATTCAGATTTCGCTTCCCAAATTGCCAAATGTAGCCGAGGCGAGTTTGCTTAACGCGTCTGCTTTGTGGTTCTGACCTCTGCTAATGTGTATCACTTGGCATTTGGTGAATTGTTTCTGTAAGGACCTTGCTTTCGCCAGGTAATGTTTCATTGTTTCCTCCTTTGCTTCGTAGGAACCATTTATTTGGTTAGCTACCAAGAGAGAGTCCACATGTACGTCGATGTGTGAGACTTTCATAGCTTGTGCTACTCTTAACCCAACAAGTAAGGCTTCGTATTCGGCCTCGTTGTTGGTGGTGATGAATTCAAGTCTTATGGCATAAGCGAACTCCACGCCGTCCGGTGTTGTCAATATGAAGACGGCGTTGGACGCGCTATCAGTGTAGAGCTGCCATGCTTTGGGGTTATCACTTTCTTGGTTATTAAGGCTTGGGCTGTGCACCTGGTTCTTACTTGTTGGTGCTTCTATCAAGAAATCAGCGAGTACCTGGCCTTTATAAGTTGTTCGTGGTTCGAACTTGATTTTGAAATCGCCCAACTCTATCGCCCACTTGGCCAGTCTACCTGAGATCTCCGGCTGTGTCAAGACCCGTTGTATTGGTAAATTGGTAAGTACCCGGATGGGGTGAGCCTGGAAATATCTCCGTAATCTTCTTGAGGCATGCACTAGTGCAAGTGCTGCTTTTTCCATGTCAGAATATCGCTATTCACCTCCTTTCAGTGTTCTACTAACGAAGTAGATTGGAGTTTGGGTAACTTGTCTTTCGACCAGTAGGACTGCACTGATTACTTTTTCGGCTGCTTGTAAATAAGCCGTAAGTGTTTCCTATGGGAATGGTGTTGCCAAGGCCGGCAATGATGAAAGGTGTTTTTTGACTGCTTGAAAGGACGTTTCTACCTTGTTCGTCCATATGAACTTATTCTTTTTCAAACATTTCTTCAAGGTGTTTACGAAAGGTAGGGATCTTTCAGCTATCTTGGACAGGAAACGGCTAAGCGCAATCAGCCTTCTATACAACCGTTGTACTTCCTTGACTGTCTTTGGGGATCCCATTGAGACCACGGCCTGTACTTTTTCCGAGTTTGCTTTGATTCCTTCTTTGGTGACCAAAACGCCCAAAAACTTCCCTTCTTCTACCCCAAATGAACACTTGATGGGGTTCAGTTTCATTTGTGACTGTCGGAGTGTGTCGAAGGTTTCTTTGATGTCGCTTATCATCCCTTCATCTTCCCTGCTTTTGATTACTAGGTCGTCTACATATACTTCCACGTTTCTGCCTATTTGATTATGGAATAAACTGTCCATCATACGCTGGTATGTTGCTCCAGCTTTTTTGAGTCCAAAAGGCATCTTGGTATAACAGTAGGTACCTTCGGCTGTGTAGAAAGCTGTTTTTTCTTCATCTTCTTTGGCCATTCGAATTTGATGGTACCCCTTGTATGCATCGAGGAAGGATCAGATGGGATATGTTTGCAAGGAATTAATCTTTGCTTCCATTTCTGGAAGCGGGTAACAATCCTTTGGAGTTGCTTTATTTATGTCTTTAAAGTCTATGCACATTCTCCATTTTCCCCCTGTTTTTTGCACCATCACTGGGTTAGAGATCCAAGAGGGGTATTGAACAGCCTGCACGATTCCTGCATCTAGTAGCTTTCACACTTCTTCGGTGGTAGCTTTACTTCTATCATCTCCCATACTTCTTGTTTTTTTGCTTTATTGGTTTGGAACAGGGATGCACATTTATCTTATGCTCAGTTTGGTCGCGTGGGATACCCTCCATGTGAGAAGGTGTCCATGCGAACATGTCGTGGTTTTTCATAAGTAACTCCTTAAGGGTTGTGATGTGTTGTAAAACACATCTATTTTTCCATTTGTTTTTGTTAAGTTTCAGTACAGTTTTATTCAGTTTTAGAGTCGATTTAAGCTGGTGCTTCACATTTCTGTAATTTGATGCTTGCAGGTAATAAACACGTATATTCGGTGATAAAGTACAAAGAAACGAGCTCACGGTTGGGTAAGGACGGTCCCGGAAACAAGAAAAGAAGAAAACTGGATTCTGGATTCTCTCGTGCTACGCGACAACCATAGCAAACCCTGTCGCGCTACGCTAGAGGTGGGAATGACCAAAATACCCTCTGACATCTCTCGCGCTACGCGACAGATTTAGAGGTATCTGTCGCGCTACGCCACAGACTTAAAATCGCAGAAAATCAGTTTTAAGCCAAAAAGTCGAAAACCCTAAAAAAAACACGTTTTTGAACGGCTAGAGGCGACTAGGAGGACGAAGAAAGGCTATTCTAAGGTGATTTAAAGGTGGGGAAAGCATTGGATTGAAGATTGAAGGCCTAGGATCAAGGAATTCGGGTGTTCTTCATTCGGTTTTCTTTGTTTCTTTGTTTTCTTTGATTTCTATATTTCTCATTCACTTTAAGCAGATTATGGATTGTATTCGTATGATGTTTCTTGGCTAATCTTTTAGAACTACCTAGGTTTTGATGATTGCACATGTTTAACATTGGTTTTGATTGGTTTTGGATTATGTTTATGTGATGAACTCATGATGTAACAAACTTGGATTGGATTATTGGATGTTTATGTGTGTCTATGATTGTTTATGGATTGATGATTTACTCCTTGTGTGCCTTGGTGAATGTCTTTCATGTAATAGGTGCATGCTAGGTCAATTACTGTGTGTTTTTGATTATTGGATGGTTTACTACGTACGAGTTTACCATAGGAGTTATTATCTTGATATAGATATATTAGATGTGCAACCAATCTTGATAGCCGTGAGGTGAGAGATTGTCGGTTTGTCTAGGGTGTTAGATTTGCTAGTTTAGAAGCTTTGTGAGAAGATCTTTCTAGTTCATCTTATATCTTTGTTTACCGAATCCAATAGGAAAACCCAAGTGATCCCTAGCATTTAAGAAAACTGTGACTTTCGCGCTGTGAGGTAGATTGTTCAACAGTTACTTCTTAGGTGTTTTGAGATTATCGTGCCGTGAGGTAGATTGTCTAGCGGATACATTTTGAGTATAATTGGATGACCTGTGAGGGAAATCCATTTAACCGGTGGTTTAACGGCTTCTAGGACTCTTAGTTGACAATCCTTGAGAAGGGTCGAGGGTGCTCTAGGTTTCCTTTGAGTTTAGTATTTTAAAATCCCGGTATCACATTTTTTTTCCATTACCGATAGATTCTTTGTTGAACATGTGTAGGATTCATGCCTAGGTAGTGTTCTTTCTTCATCTGATTTTCGTTTTAGTCTGGTGTTTTCTTTTTAGCTTTCTTTTAGTTATTCTTATTTTTGTTAGCAAAACCCCCCTCCTTATTATTATTTTATTTAAGTACAAATTTTGTATAGATAAGTCATAGAGTCTAGTTAGTACAGTCTGTAGAAGTCTGTGGGTTCGATATCCGGACTTGCTTTGCTCTGCTACATACGATAGGTACACTTGCCTGTTAGTAGTTTAGTTTAGAGAGTCTAGAATATTACTTAGTGTCTAGGATAGTTTTGATTTTTATTAGTTTTAATTAAGCTACTTTGCACACATCAGGTTGTCTTGCATTTGTTACTTAATTGTTTGCTGACTTTGATTGTGGCATCAGGGTATCGGTCGTCTAACACCCATTCTTCTTCATCATCATTTTCGTCTTTCTCCATTTATCGACAGTTGCTACTATTTCAGCGGACGAGCTGACAGTTGCTATTCCCGGTGTAGGGAACTTTATGGCTTCATGGACCGTGGATACCAGGGCCCTGAGGGATTTTATCCCCGGTTGTCCCAAAATGACATTGTATTTGGAGGGTGCCCGTACTATGTAAAATGTAAGATACACGGTCCTCCATTTAACCCTTTCCCCTACTTTGAAAGATAGAGTAATCTTACCTAACGAGTAGGCGATTTCCCTTGAAAATCCAACCATTGCGGATGTGTCTTCTTCCCATCTTTCTCTGATGTCCGGATCTAGTGGTCGAAAACAGTGTTCGTACATAACTTCAGACCCGCTGCCTCCATCTACGTGGATTCGTGCTACTCAATGATCTGCAATGTTAGCAGAGATGTTAAATGGTGCCTCCTGGGTTTCCCACGGTTTTAACGGTGGGAATGTGATTGATACTTACATCCAAGGATAGCCGTCATCTTCCATCAGCTTTTGACGTTTCCGTATCTCGTATTCGTTTTCTTGCCTCTTTCGGATCATGTCTACATAGGATCTTTTCTTTTCCCCTCCATCTTCACGAAGAACTTCCTTTCCTTTAGACGTTGTTGCCCTATTTCCTTGACCAAGTGCGATAGTTTGCCCGACTTTACAGCTGCTTCAATTTCTCTTTTAAGATGGAGACAATCATCTGTTTTGTGACCATAGCATCTATGGAATTCGCAAAACTCGTCGGGGTTTGGGCGGGAAGCATTCCTGAGTGGTTGTGGCTTTGTGAAGGTATTTTTTGTTTTTTCTATCGCCAGAATTTTGCTGGGAGTTTTGGTAAGTGGTGTGAATTTTTCTGACTGGTTTTTGGGACTGGCTTGGTAAAGGGTGAAAAACTGACGAGTTTTTTCCGTAAGGACCTTACCTTTTCCCGCGTAAGGTCCACCCCTGGTAGTTTCTTGTGCTTCCTTGGATCTGTAAGTTCCACCCTTTTTCAGGTCTCACTCTCTGGCCCTGAAACTTGTATCTTTCCCCCTTACGAAGGCCCTAACTTTATCCATCAAACTATCGAATTATCCATTCAAGGAGAAAAACGTGGAGGGGTTGTTTTGTGTTCCCTGGTCAAAGCCATGAAATATATGAATCATGGGGCCCAATCCTTCTTAGCTTATGTCATTAATGCTGAGAAGTCAGCAAAGAAATTAGAGGATGTCCCGATTGTTAGGGATTTTCCTGATGTCTTTCCGGATGATTTACCGGGAATCCCGTCTGATAGAGATGTGGAGTTTAGAATCGATCTTATTCCAGGGGCCAAACCTATGGCAAAAGCTCCTTATCGTTTAGCACCTTCTGAATTGCATGAGTTGATGACTCAATTGCAGGATCTTCTCGATAAAGGTTTTATTCGCCCAAGCATCTCGCCTTGGGGTGCTCCTGCTCTTTTTGTTAAAAAGAAGGACGGAAGCTTTCGTATGTGTATTGATTATCGAGAGCTTAATAAAGTGACGGTGAAAAACATATATCCATTGCCTCGAATTGATGATCTTTTTGATCAGTTGCAAGAGGCTTCTTGGTTCTCTAAAATTGATCTTAGGTCGGGTTACCATCAAATTAAAGTTAGGAAAGAAGATATTCCTAAAACAGCGTTTCAAACCCGATACGGTCATTATGAATTTCTTGTCATGTCTTTTGGGCTGACTAATGCACCTGCTGCATTCATGGACTTGATGAATCGGGTGTGTCTTCCCATGTTAGATCGATCTGTTATTGTCTTTATTGATGATATTTTGGTTTATTCCAAAAATGAAGGTGATCATGCTTGTCACTTACGGGAGGTACTTGAAACTCTTCGTAGGGAGAAGTTATATGCCAAATTTTCTAAATGCGCTTTCTGGCTGCATGAGGTTCCATTTCTTGGGCATGTGATAAATGCAGATGGCATTCTTGTTGATCCTTCTAAAATTCAAGCGGTGACTAATTGGAGTCAACCCAAAAATCCAACTGAAGTCAGAAGTTTTCTTGGCTTAGCTGGTTATTATCGTAGATTTATTCAAGACTTTGCCAAGATTGCTTCATCTTTAACCAAACTTACAAGAAAGAATGTTAAGTTTGTATGGGGTGAGGATCAAGAGAAAGCATTCCAAGAGCTAAAGTCAAAATTAACTCAGGCACCGGTATTGACATTACCGGATGGCCCTGATGATTTTGTGGTTTATTCTGATGCTTCTTATCTTGGTCTGGTTTGTGTTCTTATGCAACGAGGCAAGGTGATTGCCTATGCCTCAAGACAATTAAAACCCCACGAGATCAATTATCCTATACATGATTTGGAACTTGCAGCAGTCGTGTTTGCCTTAAAAATCTGGAGGCATTAGTTGTATGGTGTAAAGTGTACTATTTACACGGATCACAAGAGTTTGAAATATTTCTTCACTCAGAAGGAATTGAATATGAGGCAAAGACGATGGCTGGAATTACTCAAAGACTATGATTGTGAAATTCTTTATCATCCTGGTAAAGCGAATGTGGTGGCGGATGCCTTGAGTAGAAAAGAAGAAGGTGAACCAATCAAAGGGAAAGCTATGCAGCTTGTGATTACTTCAGGGCTAATTGAGCAGATCAAGGAAGCTCAGACTGAAGCTTTAAAGGAAGAAAATTGGAAACGTGACTGGATAAAAGGGCAAGCTCATAATCTTGATGAAGATAGTCGTGGTTTGAAGACTAGGTGTGGTCGAGTGTGGATACCTCCCACTTGTCCACTTAAATCTGCATTGTTAGAAGAAGCACACAAGTCAAAGTATTCAATTCATCCTGGGGCTACCAAAATGTATCGTGACCTTCGGGTAAACTATTGGTGGCCAGGTATGAAACGAGATGTTGTTAAACATGTGGCGAAGTGTCTGACTTGTATGCAAGTAAAGGCAGAGCACCAGAAACCTTATGGTAAATTACAACCATTGGAAATTCCTATGTGGAAATGGGAGCATATCACAATGGACCTGATTACTAAGCTTCCTAAGACAAGGAAGGGGTTTGATACAATTTGGGTCATTGTGGATAGGTTGACAAAGAGTGCTCATTTCTTGCCCATTCGTGAAACCTACTCTTATGATAAAATGGCTGAAATATATGTACGAGAGGTGGTGTCTCGTCATGGTGTGCCTGTAACTATTATCTCTGATCGAGATACTAGATTTACCTCTCGATTCTGGAGAAATTTTCAGGAGGAATTAGGAACAAAATTGTTGTTAAGCACTGCTTATCATCCTCAGACTGATGGACAAAGTGAAAGAACCATTCAGACCCTGGAGGATATGTTACGAGCGTGCATTATTGACTTTGGCGGTAGTTGGGATGATTACTTACCTTTGGCGGAGTTCTCGTATAAAAACAGTTATCATTCCAGCATTGGAATGCCTCCTTATGAGATGCTTTATGGGAGGAAATGTCAAACTCCCGTTTGTTGGGGAGAAGTTGGGCAGCGTGAACTCGCGCACAAAAAGGTAGTTAAAGCTACCAATGAACGGATAGATAAATCCGTTCCCATTTGAAGGCGGCTCAAGACCGTCAGAAATCATATGCTGATAAGCGTAGAAGGACAATTGAATTCCGGTTGGGAGATTTGGTGTTGTTAAAAGTCTCACCGTGGAAAGGTGTTATACGTTTTCGTAAGCGGGGAAAGCTGAGTCCACGTTTTATTGGACCATTTAAAATCATAGCTCGTGTTGGTGAAGTCGCTTATCGCCTAGAGCTACCTGAGGCGTTAAGTGAAATTCATAACACGTTCCACGTTTCCTACTTACGAAAATGTTTAGCTGATGAATCCACATACGTTCCATTAGAGGACATTGAGGTAGATGACAAGCTTAATTATGTAGAAAAGTCGGTTGAAATTCTTGATCATAAAGTGAAGTTACTTCGTAACAAAACCATAGATCAAGTAAAAGTAAAATGGATGCATAGGAATGGGTCATAATATACTTGGGAATCGGCGGATGAGATGAAGAAATTTTACCCTTACCTTTTTGCTTAATATAACGGTTTCGAGGACGAAACCTTAAATAAGGAGGGTAGATTTGTAACATCCTAAATTGGATACAAAAATATGTGATTGGCAATTATTAAAAAAAATAATAATAATAACATATATATGTATGCATGTGATGTCATGTTCTAGAAGGAAAAAAAATGTGGGTGGTGCAAGTGGGTGTGTGCAAAATCAAAACAAAAGGGGGGTGGGTTAGGATTGGGTTCATTCGACAGAAAAAAAAGAGGAAGAAAAGAAGAAAGAAAGAAGAAAAGAAGAAAAAAATAGAGAAGAGAAGAAGAAAGAAGAAAAGAGAGGAGGGGGAAGGTCCAAGCAACGATCCGTAACATCAAGTTTAGATCGCGAGTCTAGGTCGTGAACCACTTGAGGTAATCATGTTTTCTCATCTTTGAATCACCATAAAAGGATTTGATGGGGATTATGAACCAGGATTCTAGAATAGTGACATTGGGTTGAGTTTTGAGTAGTTATTGGATCCTAAATCTGTGTATAGTTGTTTTGGTATGTTTTAAACATCCCTTGTTGTATGGATCATGATATTTGCAAATAAACCAACTTATGGTTCATAAGAGTGAGATGAGAAAAATAACTCATTTGGGGTGATTAAGAAAAAAATATGATTTTGTTATTGTCTAAATTTCAAAACATGTATAGAGGTGAAATTGAGATGTTGTAGTTGTTAAAAATTCATATGATGAGATTAATATGAGTTTAACCTAAATGGGTCAAATGGGTTAGATGATGATTGTGATGAATTGATGTTAAAATTATTAACAGTTATGATCATAAATGAATTTTGAATAATAAAAGTGATTAAAGATCGTAGCTAATATAACTGAACATCAATTATTTGATAAAATGCCTGGGGAGGCATGAAATATGATTAATTGTGATGACTGACTAAAACTTGCTAAACGTAGTAAGATAGAGTCAGTTATGTGATAAATTGACTTTGAGCAAGTCAAGTCAATCAAGTGTGTTGAACTTGATTGTATGTGCTATACGTGTTGAAACTAGTTGTATATGTAATTTGCAACTAGGTGGTGGTAGTGGAAGTCAAACCACTAGTTATAGAGCAGGAAAAGAGCCTGCAGTTGCAAGTTTCTTATCTGATCAAGGTAAGTAGTCCCACAACTATGACATCACATAATAAACATTGAATTTGTTGTTGATAAATTGTATGTTAAATATGGTATTGGTGATTGGGGAACGTTGAATAATAAAAGTTCAACAACCTATAATAAATCCAATACCTTGGTGAATGAAAGCGTGGGAATTCTATGATGGAAGTACCGGTGAGTAAACATCATAGTAATTTGACTGAATTAATTATGACTCCACAATGGTGGATAGCCAGAAGTGCTGGCAATGGTCTTAGATAGAAGTACCGGTGGGTGAACATCTTAAGACTTGAATTAATTATGACTCCACAATGGTGGATAGCTAGAAGTGCTGGCAATGGTCTTAGATGGAAGTACCGGTGGGTGAACATCTTAAGACTTGAATTAATTATGACTCCACAATGGTGGATAGCTAGAAGTCTAGCAACTGTCTTAGATGGAAGTACCGGTGGGTGAACATCTTAAGACTTGAAAAATTTATGATACCACAAATGTGTTAGACAGTCAGTGAGGCTGACAAATAGCTATGGTGGAAGCACAGGAAGGTGAACACCATAGTGTAATATTGATTAAACTATTGTAACCAATGGTTGATGATTGATAATATGATATTGTTATATTGTGAGAGTCAATTCGAATAGAAATGACTCAATTTGAATATTGATTGTGAAAAATGTATTTCTACATTTTGAGGTTGAGAAACCATTGGGATTTACTTACTTAGTTCTTATGAACTAATGTGAAATATTGTGTGATGTTGTAGGTCAAACCTGATGGACACGGCTGTAAGGGTCGAGGCAGATCGTGAATCGAACGAACAAACCTTGTTGCAACTTTCTAACTTTTGGGTTTTGAATGTACTTATGTAAATAAGTATCGTAAAATGTGTGACATGTGGATGACTGTTTTAAACTTTGTTTAATATTATTAAATAAAGTAGGTCAAACAAGGTTTTGAAAATGAAAAATTTGCTGGGACCTACTCTGATATATTTGAAAATTGGTTGAATAGTAACAGGGGGTTACACTTACCCCATTGATGAAGCTGCTAATCTTCATTACTTCAGGCACGCCCTGTATCTGCATACTCTCGGTTATGAACCTTTCCATAAATTGCTTCACCTTCTCATCGTCTCGTCTCGTGATGTGCAATATTTCATTCGGGTTTTTGACAACTTTTTTCTTTTGTTGGAACTGTTTTAAGAACTCATCCCGCATCTCTTCATAGTTGTCAATGCTCCCGGGCGGGAGACTGTCGAACCATAGGCGGGCCGCGCCTGTCAGTGTCTGTACGAGCAAGTGGTACCAAGTAGGAAGATTCCACCTTCCTATTTTACCAGCTCCAGCAAAAGCGTGCAATCTTCGGTCCCATCGTACTTCCCTACATTTGCACGCAGTTTCAGCTTTTCAGGCAGCGGAGCCTCTGCGATACGGCAAGTGAATTTTGACAGGTGCATGTAGTTGGTGGGTTGGTAAGGCCTTAACAGCGGGTCTTCCTTATCTTCCGGTCCCCCGTCACTCTTCTTGAGGTCATCTTCCTTCCCCTTTCGCGTTCGGGATGCCTTTTGTTCTTCCAGCATCTTGAGGATTTTTTTCCCATAATTCCTCACTGTAACAGAGCTCTTTGGAATCTCCTTCTGGCTCTCGTTCGTCATACGAGAGCTGAGCTTTAAGCTTTTCCAACTTTTATTTATGCTCCAGTTTGGCCTTCGGCGTCTCTCGGTGACTTTTGACAAAATCTGGCGTGATTGTCACCTCTACTTCCTCCTCATCCGACTCCTCGGTAATTACGACCCGAGGGTCTAGGGTATTTTCGACTGAGGCCGATCCCTTCTTGCCTAAGCCCTTAGTAATCGTACTCTGGGGTGTGGAACGAGTGTTATCATCAGCCATGTCGTGTGTTCGTGTGTATCAACTAGTGACCCGAAACGGGTCCCACATATGGCGCCAAATGATGAACCAAATTACAGCGGATTTAGTTATGAACAACACAAGCAAAGCTCAAACGATAAACTCTTTTATTAAACGTGGCTAGAACAGCCATTCCTCATGACATGGATTACAATGAAATATTCTGGATTACAAGAGGAATTCCTTATAGGGATATTACAAAAGGTTTAGGACGTATTGACACAACACATAAGAGAATAATCCACCCGTCCTCCGGCGTAAGGACCTTTCGGGTGTCTTTAATGCCGACGGCTCCTCTTCTTTAATGCTTGTATTTTGAGTAGTTGTGGGGTAATGAATGTGTCATGTTTCCTTAAACATGTTCTTTATAGCTTCACTCCTTGGTCTTTCCCAATAAGTCCCTCTGCTTGTCCTTCTGGTCTTTGTCCCCTGGGTAAGGACCTTCTGCCTTTTCCTCAGTCATTTTGATTGATGTGCGGCTGGCCTTACCCCTTATTAATTGCTCACCACTCTTTCATTAAATGCTGGATGGGTTGCATTTAATGCCTCCCTGAGTGTCATGATTGCATTTAATTAATGTTCTCCATGCTTTGATTTGTCTTCTCCATTGATGATAACAAATTAAATTTCAGATCGTTTTCACTGTTTTTACAAAACTATTATTTTATACAATAACAATACTCTACTCTTCTATTGAAAGAATCCTCAACCGACTTAACAAAAAAATATACATTGAAAGATCAATAAATATCTACATATCAACACATTGTCTCTTCCATTTACACCTACGCAAAGGAAACCAAGAAGTATAAATAGTTTGCATGTTGCATTAATTGCAGGAACCACCATCAATTCCAACCAGCAAAAGAGAGACGAAGAACCGTTATTGTCACACCCCCAAATTCCCACTTGTGGTGTCATTCCACGTGGGTGTGACGTGGCCAGAATCAAGCTCAAGGTCATATAGAACATCTCTATATGCATTTTCAAATCCAATGTTTGACACATACACTTATCAAATAGTTTGCAGCGGAAAAACATAGTTATCATATCATGCAGCGGAAAATAAAATGAGTTTAACAAATGCAGCGGAATCAGAAATTGTCAGATCAAAACATTGTATCAATACATAACATAAATAAAATTGTTTTCAAATAATATGACAGGATTGCATGCGGTTCCTAATGCTCGTCTCTTAACGTGTGCATTCCTGCTACCCATAGCTTGCTAGTTACCTAAGAATACAAGTTAGAAAAAGTGTCAACACAATGGTTGGTGAGTTCACAGGTTTTGATATACATATAGTAATAAAAGTGTGTCATGCTGTTTATCAAATGTTAGTACCGAGCCCTAGGCTCCAAGTGTCAGTGCGTCACTACCGAACTAGACCTGTTTGTACTTGCCTCCACTATGTCTCGTACACACAGTCAATTAGGTAAGAGTTTGCACGGGTTATGACACCCAGTCAACATTGTGCCCCGTGGGGTTGGTCATACCCTAATGGATCCATCCCAATCTACCACGTTGTTCGTACATTAACGGTAAGACTTTGTGAGGACTTGTTACGAGTTCAACACTTAATGTTTGTCCAATAAACCAGCATACATAATAATGTTTGTAATAGCAGTAATGTTTGACTCGATGTAACTAGTATTCTCCCCCTATTTAAAAGCGTTTGAAAAGAGTTAAAGAGGGGCCGTAAACTCACCTTAGTGATGAAGAGTAATAGAGTACGCGTAAGCTCCTGTGTAGATTGCGCGTCGGTCACCGGCAACCTATATCGTATACCGTTCGTGAGTTCGTGTAAGTGACCGTGCTAGTGTTTGTGTTAGTGCCCAACAACCTTCGGTTGTTCATGTTTGTCCGTGTTGGTCCACAATGACCGTGTTTGCTCGTGTTGGTCCACATTGACCGTGTTTGACCGTGTTTGACCAGAATTGACCAAAGTTGACCGTGTCAAGTCAACGACCCGTTGGTGAATCGTGTGACGGTTGTGAATCGTGTAGCAAATGTGTAAGTGCTCGTCGTGTGCAAAACGCGCAAGTCGCGTCTATGGACAACTTACTATTTATAGTAAGTTTCCATTTTTGGAAAGTTCACAAAGCATAACAGTTTTAAAGTTCTAGCATGCTCATTTGTCCTATGTGATCATGTTAACACATAACACATCATCATACGAATTCACATAGGTCGTTTTCATCATGTTAGCACACAAAAGTTTCCTAAAATGGAAAGTTTCCATTTTCAGCATACATGATATCGGAAACCATCTAACTTAGCATCTAATCATCGTGGTATAACATGTTAAACCACTTAGCATGCTCAAATCATACAAAGTGTTTACAAATTGGTTTTTGTAAAAATGAAGTTACTATAAATAGTAACTTTGTCGTTTTTCATAAAAACAACCATTCTAACACTTCTAATCCTATTTTTATGTCACCAATCATCATAATAGATCATTTAACATCATTTAATCATACTAACATGGTTCAAAAATATCATCTAACAACATTTGTCCCGCAAAAGTTACTATATTTAGTAACTTTGCTAATAGTGACCATAAACATTATCAAATCACATTTTGAGCATCATTATCATTCTAATAGCATTCAAATAGCAATCCATAAGCATGCATGTTACCAAATACTATTCATATCACCGTTTCTTAAGTAAAAAGTTTCTATTATTAGAAGGTTTATCAAAAATCATTGTTTTAATCATTCTAATGGCATCCAACCATACAAATCATCCTCATTGACTTCCATAATCATAATACAACATTCAAGATTATCTAAAATATATTAGATCATGCATGCATGCATCTATATCATCAAAAATCATCATTTTAAGCATAGTGGTTCATACCCATCGCTTTAGATCATCACAAAACTCAATACTAATATTATAGATCATCAAGAAATGCATCAAAACTAACAAACCCAGAAGTAAAATGTGACAATCCGACTTTTCACACTAACTCTGTTAACGGGAGTTGGTGCTATCACAGGCCCAACAAGGCCAATCAAGGCCCAATAAGACCAATGAAGGTCCAACAGGCCCAACAAGGCCAATGAAGGCCCAACAAGATCAATGAAGGCCCAGTAAAGCCAAAGAAGATTCAGTAAGGTCAAGGAAGACTCAACAAGATCAATTGGGCCCAACGAAGTCTATGTAGGCCCAACAGAGCCAATGTAGGCCCAATAAGTCAAGAGAGGCCCATTAAGGCCCAACAAGTTTTAATAAGGCCCAATGTAAACAAGTTAAAGCCCAACAAGGCCCAGGGAGGCCCAATGAGATTTAGGAAGGCCCATTAAGGTAAGAAAGGCCCAATAAGTTCAAATGAAGCCCAATTAGGATAAATTAGCCCAACAAGGAGTTAAAGGACTCAATTAGTGAAAATTCAAGATTTTTAGCTTAACTTTATTAACCGAAATGATGGGAAATCATTTAAAAATCAAAATAGAAGGATGGAAATTGTTCAGAATCACTAATTGAATGATAAAATTTCAAGGATTGGGATTACAATTTTATAAAAGAATCAATTTTGACTTTGGAAGTCAAAATTTGGCCATATAGTGAATAAATTCGAAATTCTTATTAGATAGGTATAATTGATCGAAATTATCACTCATAACCGTCATGTTAATGATGAATATCAATGATTATCGGTTACTAGATCCATAAATAATCGAATTAAATCGTAGGCAAGCTCAAAAGTTTGTAACCGTCACATGGGTGCATCAAAATCGTGAAATTCGACTTCAATTCTTACAATTGCACATTCTTACATCACATTCGGCACATTCAGAGTCATTCCCATATATCAATTCGATCAGTGAAGTTTCA
Organism: Mikania micrantha; assembly: GCA_009363875.1. Lineage (NCBI taxonomy): Eukaryota > Viridiplantae > Streptophyta > Magnoliopsida > Asterales > Asteraceae > Mikania > Mikania micrantha. The sequence goes on from CM018690.1 coordinate 41,919,703, forward strand.
GTTCGAAGGATTGGATCGCGAGTAGGCCGAATATAGGGCTTGGAGTGAGCTACATCGATTGGAGATCAAATAAGGTAAGAAATCATTCGTACATCTTCTAAAACAACCGACTAACATAATCCCTATGTAAATTCGGGGTTCTAATATCGAATTGTTCATGATCAACAATTAGGGTTTATACTAAAAACGGTTTTGGGGGTTTGGTTCTTAAAGAGTTTAAGAATCAAATTAAGGTATGTATGTAGTTTCAGAGAAGGTCGATTGAGGTTATGCATAGATTGATTTCATATAACAACTACGAATTGTGGGAAAAAGAGTTCTAGGGTTCTTATAGTGAACGGTTTTGGGGATTTCGTATCAATTGAATTGTAGAATCGAATTAAATCACATAATCACTCTCAGAGGATGTCGATTAAGGAACAACATGTATCAATTGGGTGTCTTAGTAACGAATTGCACAAGATCGATAATTAGGGTTCATAATGAAAACGGTTTAGTGGTTTTTGATCCAAATGAGTTCAATAGTTAAATTAATTGGCACAGATATGATCGAAATACATCTCTGAATGAAAACCATGTATTAATTTTATGAAATGATCAGGAATTGAATGGAATCACATTGTGGGTTTTGGGATCGAGTTCGAGGCTGTGTAGAAGTATTTTCACAACATTGAATCATCGATTAAGCAAATTAGAAACAAGGTTGGAGTCGTTTAGGATGATAGAACATTAGCCCTATGGTTTTAGCTTGAATAAAAATTGAATTCGTGGTCAATTTGAGTAAGATGCTTCGGTTATATTAGGAGAAAGGAGAACCAGTGGATTAGGAGTTAAAACAATTAATTCCTGGTTAACTAACGCGATACCCTAGCGGGCGTAGTGGTTAGGTGCGGTGTGTGTGATGTTGAGGGTCGCGGGTTCGAGTCCCGGGCCAACCATATTTTGGAGTTTTTAATATTTTTAGTGTTTTAATCATAACTTCCACATACGAACTCCGATTTAACCCGTTCAAGTTGCGTTGGAACCGTAACGAGAATACGAACGTGTTAGAAGGATAAAATTTATATTTTAGTCCGAACACGAAATCGCGTATAATTACGTTTAAATTAAATAAAATCAAAAGTGATTTTATTTAATCGATTTCAGTGACACGCGTACTTTCGTAGGCCAAATTCTCACACTTTAACATACGTGTGTTGACACGTATGTGATTTCAAGCACAAAACGATTATTCGAATAACAATAGGTTATTGTTTAAATCACAGATTCTTCGTAGAGGATTTCTACGCAAGTTCACACGTGTTTGATCATTCTGCTATCGTCAAAGGTGCGTACACGGCCCCTTTCTTATTTTAAACTGTTTTGGGGGAGAAAACATGTGCAACAAACTATTTTTAGATACATATCACTTGCATGAGTTAGCTGTTTACATTATGTGACAACATAGCAACTTGAAAGTCCTTACACACCTCGAACCGTTTAATTTGCCGTAGCGCAAAGCGTGGTAGTTGGAAATAGATCTATTAGGTTTGACAAACCTCACCTGGTAGATGGGATCTACGCAGGTGTTTGACTGACCAAACACATTACTTTACTATTGTTGTGATAGACAATAGTGGCAAGGCGAAAACATGCTATAGCATGGCAACTAGTCAGCTTCGGTGTCGAACACGTATGTAAATAGTTATATGACTAGCTATCATGACTGTGCAATTGTGATTATGTTATCTACAACTTGTTATTCAAACTGATGTTTTGAACTCTATGATTACTTAAAACCTGTGTTATGCACCAACCTTTGTGTTGACTTGATTTGCATGTTTTCTCAGGACGCTAAGGCGCGCGTAACAGCTGGCATGGACTAGGAAGATAGAGTCTCATGCATTTCTTTCACTTTGATTATTTAAATCTGAATATTTTAGTAATTTGAATTGTAATGTTTGATTTACAACTGTTTATGGTTTTTAAACGCTTCCGCACTTTTTTGTAAACTCTGGTTATTATGTTTGTTTTAAAGACCAACGTATGTTTTTGAAATTCATATAGAGGTCTTCGCTATGTCTAATGATCTGAGATCCTGGTTTGTCACGCTCCCAAACGGTGTGATTCCGTTAGTTGGAAATTGGGGGTGTGACAGATTGGTATCAGAGCCATTGGTTATAGCGAACTAGGTTTGCATTTGTAGGCCTAGACTATGACTGTTAGACATTAGACACACATGTTTACACATACTGCTTAGAAATTACATATGACATTATGTAATTGATTTGCTTACGTATTCCATGGCACTGCACTTACATATAATATTATGTAACAGGCATGGCTTCATCATCAGTTCCTTATGTTATCATTGATGATTCTGAGGACGAGGAGCCGATGGTTCCGGCACCACCATCATCACCACCACCACCCATTCCATCACCTCCACCATATGAGATGGAGGACTCCGATCCAGAGGAGGATCCGGAGGAAGACCCGGAGGAGGATCCGGAGGAGGATCCAGACGAGGATCCTGATGAGGATCCAGAGGAGGATCCAGACGAGGATCCAGTTGAGGACCCGGATGAGGATCCGGTGGAGGCACTGTGGGTGAATAACCAGGGACTCTATGCTGCAGGACCATCTACACATCCACCACCAGCACTGGACGCTCCTGAGCCTAAGAGGCAAAGGACGGACGCAGAGGAGATCGCCAAGTTGCGCGAGGACGTGGATACAGCAGAGGAGAAGCTCTATCAGAGATCTCAGGAGTTATGGGATGCCATTGAGAGGCAAGAGGAACTTGCCCAACTGGTTCATGACATGCGAGATGAGATGTGGAACATGATTGGTCGTTTAGAGGAGTCAGAGAACCGAGCCGAGATCTTGGAGGGCAGGATTGAAGCTTTGGAGGATTTGGTGGTAGTTGAGAATGAGGAACAGGATGAGGACGAGGATGAGGAGGAGGAACCAGCACCAGTTGCTGAGTCCGATCCTGAATCCACTGTTGAGGACGATTGATTCTCTTTCTTTTATTTCTGTTTTGTTTAAACTTATTAGGAACGGGTTGTGTTCCTACATTAGTAGTTTGAAATTTTGTATTTCATTTCAAAAGTATTGTACTCAAAGAAAGTTTCTATTTATGAAAGAACTATTGTTTGTTTCCAACAACTGTGTTGTTTATATTACATGTTGTATTTATTGTTTTTACTTACACATGTCAAAATTTGATTTTGATTGTGCATTAACATTTCTTGTAAATAGGAAGGAAATGGCTGAAGGAAATGTTCATATGACTGTTGCTGAGCTCAACGAGCTAATTAACAACAGAGTCGCGGAGGCTATTGCACAGTATGCTCAGACACACAACACGGGCCACAGGGTCCAGCTGGGGGAGTGATTAACCCACAAGTCTGCACGTTCAAGATGTTCCTGGACTGCAAACCACACAATTTCAAAGGGTCGGAGGGGGCTATAGGACTTCTCCGATGGATTGAAAAAGCTGAATCTGTGTTCGAGATGTGCAACTGCCCGGATGACAGCAAAGTGAAATTTGCTACTGGAACTTTGGAGGGTCCAGCCCTGACTTGGTGGAACTCCAATGTTCAGACTCTGGGGTTGGGAGAAGCAAATGCGTTGACCTGGAACAACTTCAAAACCTTACTACAAGAGGAGTATTGTCCTCGTAGTGAAATGCAGAAGTTGGAAGAAGAGTATTGGCACCTCAAGATGGAGGGGTCAAACATTGAGGAATACACGACCAGATCGCATGAACTGGCCAGACTGCTACCACACATGGCTACTCCAGCCAGTAAGTGGATAGAAAGGTACATTGGAGGACTAGTGCCTCAGATTCAAGGGTTGGTGACTTCAGCAAATCCCACTACTATCCAACAAGCTGTTCGTCTAGCACATCAGCTTACTGATCAGGCAGTGTTACAGGGGACTCTGCCTAAGCGAACATCTGCTACCAAGGTAGGAGATCACAAGAGAAAGTGGGATAACAATTTCAAGGGTAACAACCAACAGCAGAACAGGAAACAAGACTCAAACAAGTCTTATCATGGTTCAAGCAGTGGTCAACAATCATCATCATCGGGGGGCTATATTGGTAAGCACCCCAAGTGCAACAGGTGTGGTTACCATCATGCGGGTAACCAATGTGACAGAGCGAAGTGCCAGAGGTGTGGCAAGATTGGGCATGCGGCTAAGGATTGTCGCGGAGAGCTGCAGAACAACAATAACAATCAGAATAACAATCAAAACAACGCGCAGAAAGGTTGTTTTGAGTGCGGCAAGATGGGCCATTTCAAGAAAGATTGCCCACAACTTAAGAAAGGCGGGGACAACAATGGAAATGGTAATGGACATGGAAATGGTAATGGGAATGGTAATGGCACCAACAACAACAACAACAACAACAATAATAATAACAACAACAACGGTGCTAGAGGCAGGGCGTTTGTGATAGGAGGACGTCAAGCGCGGGAGGATCCCAACATTGTTACGGGTACGTTCCTCTTAAATAATCACTATGCCTCTATGTTATTTGACACTGGTGCCGACCGGAGTTTTGTATCTAGTTCACTTGCTAAGTCACTAGATGTTAGTCCCACTGCCTTAGATAATCCATACACTGTGGAGTTAGCTGATGGTAAATTGATTGTAGTAGAAAACATTTATAAGGGATGTATCCTTGATTTGATGGGTCAGACATTAGAGATTGATTTGATGCCTATTGCCTTAGGCAGTTTTGATGTAGTTATTGGCATGGACTGGTTGTCTAAGAACCAGGCTGAAATTGTATGCCATGAAAAGATTGTTCGTATACCTCTTCCGCAGGGAGAGACATTATATGTACAAGGAGAGAAGAGCAGTACGCCACTGCGTCTCATATCTTGTATGAAAGCACACAAGTGTCTACGTAAGGGTCATACGGCAGTTATAGCACTTATAACTGAAAAGCCAGTAGCCGAGAAGAAGATAGAAGATATACCCGTAGTTTGTGAGTTTCCGGAGGTATTTCCAGAAGACTTGCCGGGATTACCGCCTATCAGACAGGTGGAGTTCCGAATCGACCTTACACCAGAAGCAGCACCGATAGCTAGGGCGCCTTATCGACTTGCACCGTCAGAAATGCAAGAGTTATCCACACAATTGCAAGAGTTGTTGGATAAGGGTTTCATACGACCTAGTTTTTCACCGTGGGGAGCTCCAGTATTGTTTGTAAAGAAGAAGGACGGGACTTTCCGAATGTGTATCGATTACCGGGAATTGAACAAGGTTACTATCAAGAACCGGTATCCGTTACCCAGGATTGACGATCTGTTCGATCAGTTGCAAGGTTCGAGTTACTACTCAAAGATTGATCTCAGGTCGGGATATCATCAACTAAGAGTTCAGGAGGAGGATATTCCGAAGACAGCATTCAGAACAAGATATGGCCATTATGAGTTCTTGGTCATGCCATTTGGGTTGACAAACGCTCCAGCCGTATTCATGGATCTCATGAATCGTGTTTGTAAACCTTATCTGGACAAGTTTGTCATTGTTTTCATCGATGACATTCTCATCTATTCAAAGTCTGAGGAGGAACATGCTGAACATCTTCGATTACTGTTAGAGCTGTTGAAACAGGAACAACTGTACGCTAAGTTCTCGAAATGTGATTTTTGGATGCGAGAAGTACAGTTTTTGGGGCATATTGTTAATGAAAAGGGTATACATGTTGATCCAGCGAAGATTGAAGCTATTAAGAATTGGGAAGCGCCAAAGACCCCTACCGAGGTACGACAATTCCTTGGTTTGGCGGGTTATTATCGACGATTCATTGAGGGTTTCTCAAAGATTGCTCAACCACTTACAGCTCTGACGCACAAAGGAACAAAATATAACTGGACGGATAAACAGAAGCTGCATTCCAGTTATTGAAACAGAAGCTTTGCAGCGCACCGATTCTGTCCTTACCGGAAGGAACGGAAGACTTTGCGGTGTATTGTGACGCATCTGGACAGGGTTTGGGATGTGTGTTGATGCAACGGGATAAAGTGATCGCTTATGCTTCCAGACAACTACGAACACATGAAAAGAATTACACTACTCATGACTTGGAGTTAGGAGCAGTGGTTTTTGCTTTAAAGATTTGGAGGCATTACTTGTATGGAACTAAGTGTACTATTTATACTGATCATAAGAGTTTGCAACATATCTTTGATCAGAAGGAGCTTAACATGAGACAACGACGATGGGTTGAGTTGTTGAATGATTATGAGTGTGCGATTAAGTATCACCCGGGAAAGGCTAATGTCGTAGCCGATGCTTTGAGCAGAAAAGATACAACGGGAACAAGACGGGTTCGCGCACTTATGATGACAATACATACTGATTTACCTGACAAGGTACATAGTGCTCAGATTGAGGCTTTGAAAACGGAAAACTTAGTACCGGAATCTTTACGAGGAATGGAAGAACAATTGAATGTTAAACCTGATGGAATTCGTTATTTCATTGATCGAATGTGGATACCTTTGTATGGAGGTTTAAGGGAACTCGTGATGGACGAAACACACAAGTCAAGATATTCAGTCCATCCGGGATCAGACAAGATGTACCACGACTTGAAGGCACTGTATTGGTGGCCTCACATGAAAGCTGATATTGCTAAGTACGTTAGCAAATGTTTGACTTGTTCGAAAGTCAAAGTTGAATATCAGAAACCATCTGGTTTACTGCAACAACCAGAGATACCGATGTGGAAGTGGGAACAGATTTCGATGGATTTTATTACTAAGTTACCCCGTACACCGAGTGGTTGTGATACGATATGGGTAATTGTCGATCGATTAACGAAATCTGCACATTTCTTAGCAATCAAGGAAACTGATAAGATGGAGAAACTGACTCGTATTTACATTAAGGAAGTAGTAGCACGACATGGCGTGCCAATCTCTATCATATCAGATCGGGATGCCCGGTTTACTTCCAACTTTTGGAAATCTCTTCATAAGTCATTGGGGACTCGCTTGGATATGAGTACAGCTTATCACCCACAGACCGATGGTCAAAGTGAACGAACGATTCAAACGCTCGAAGATATGTTACGAGCTTGTGTAATTGACTTTGGTGATAGCTGGGAGAATCATTTACCGTTGGTGGAATTCTCTTACAACAATAGTTATCATACAAGCATTCAAGCAGCACCGTTTGAAGCTTTGTATGGTCGCAAATGTCGTTCACCAGTTTGCTGGGCTGAAATTGGTGACAGTCAATTGACAGGTCCTGAACTGGTGCATGAAACAACAGAGAAGATAGTTCAAATCCGAAACCGTATGGCAGCGGCTCGGGATCGACAGAAGAGTTATGCAGACAAACGTCGCAAGCCGTTGGAATTTCAAGTAGGAGACCGAGTTCTTCTAAAGGTGTCACCTTGGAAAGGTGTGATACGATTCGGCAAGCGCGGCAAGCTTAGTCCACGTTACGTAGGACCTTTTGAGATTCTGAAAAGAATTGGTCCGGTTGCGTACCAACTCAAACTACCGGATGAACTCAGTGGAGTTCATGATGTTTTTCATGTGTCGAATTTAAAGAAATGTCTTTCTGACGAGACATTGATTGTACCGTTGGAAGAAATACAAGTAGATGAACAACTACGATTCATTGAAGAACCAGCAGAAATCATGGACCGAGAGGTCAAACAATTGAAGCAAAGTAAGATTCCAATAGTCAAAGTCCGATGGAATTCAAGACGGGGTCCTGAATTCACATGGGAACGAGAAGACCAAATGATGAAGAAATATCCTCATCTATTCAAGACAGCTGCTGATAACACTGAGAGCGCACGTTAAATTTCGGGACGAAATTTCCTTCAACAAGGGGATGACGTGATGCTTTCACACATCAACATTGCAAAATTCAAACTGTAAGCACAAACATTTTATTTATTCAATTGATTTTGTTACAAAACATTTGTGCTACACTACATTATATTCTATATGTTTTACGTACTACATTTCATATGTTACATGTTATGGTAGTACATACACGATTGGTTACATACATTCTACTATGTGCGGGGTGCATAGTACACTCACTATATCAAACACAAACAGTCACAGTTAGGTGAACTAACTAGTGTATACGCAAAACAGTTACATTGAAAGATCACAATTGAGTTGTGATGTTGCAAGCATTAGACTTTGTGTGGGAGTACACACAAGCACACAGAATGATCAAATCACACTAACACGTACGATTTAAACTCGTAAGTAGTTTCCTAACTACTCTTAACACTTACTAATTTTCGGGACGAAAATTCCTTCAACAAGGGGATGATGTGACAATCCGACTTTTCACACTAACTCTGTTAACGGGAGTTGGTGCTATCACAGGCCCAACAAGGCCAATCAAGGCCCAATAAGACCAATGAAGGTCCAACAGGCCCAACAAGGCCAATGAAGGCCCAACAAGATCAATGAAGGCCCAGTAAAGCCAAAGAAGATTCAGTAAGGTCAAGGAAGACTCAACAAGATCAATTGGGCCCAACGAAGTCTATGTAGGCCCAACAGAGCCAATGTAGGCCCAATAAGTCAAGAGAGGCCCATTAAGGCCCAACAAGTTTTAATAAGGCCCAATGTAAACAAGTTAAAGCCCAACAAGGCCCAGGGAGGCCCAATGAGATTTAGGAAGGCCCATTAAGGTAAGAAAGGCCCAATAAGTTCAAATGAAGCCCAATTAGGATAAATTAGCCCAACAAGGAGTTAAAGGACTCAATTAGTGAAAATTCAAGATTTTTAGCTTAACTTTATTAACCGAAATGATGGGAAATCATTTAAAAATCAAAATAGAAGGATGGAAATTGTTCAGAATCACTAATTGAATGATAAAATTTCAAGGATTGGGATTACAATTTTATAAAAGAATCAATTTTGACTTTGGAAGTCAAAATTTGGCCATATAGTGAATAAATTCGAAATTCTTATTAGATAGGTATAATTGATCGAAATTATCACTCATAACCGTCATGTTAATGATGAATATCAATGATTATCGGTTACTAGATCCATAAATAATCGAATTAAATCGTAGGCAAGCTCAAAAGTTTGTAACCGTCACATGGGTGCATCAAAATCGTGAAATTCGACTTCAATTCTTACAATTGCACATTCTTACATCACATTCGGCACATTCAGAGTCATTCCCATATATCAATTCGATCAGTGAAGTTTCAGTTCGAAGGATTGGATCGCGAGTAGGCCGAATATAGGGCTTGGAGTGAGCTACATCGATTGGAGATCAAATAAGGTAAGAAATCATTCGTACATCTTCTAAAACAACCGACTAACATAATCCCTATGTAAATTCGGGGTTCTAATATCGAATTGTTCATGATCAACAATTAGGGTTTATACTAAAAACGGTTTTGGGGGTTTGGTTCTTAAAGAGTTTAAGAATCAAATTAAGGTATGTATGTAGTTTCAGAGAAGGTCGATTGAGGTTATGCATAGATTGATTTCATATAACAACTACGAATTGTGGGAAAAAGAGTTCTAGGGTTCTTATAGTGAACGGTTTTGGGGATTTCGTATCAATTGAATTGTAGAATCGAATTAAATCACATAATCACTCTCAGAGGATGTCGATTAAGGAACAACATGTATCAATTGGGTGTCTTAGTAACGAATTGCACAAGATCGATAATTAGGGTTCATAATGAAAACGGTTTAGTGGTTTTTGATCCAAATGAGTTCAATAGTTAAATTAATTGGCACAGATATGATCGAAATACATCTCTGAATGAAAACCATGTATTAATTTTATGAAATGATCAGGAATTGAATGGAATCACATTGTGGGTTTTGGGATCGAGTTCGAGGCTGTGTAGAAGTATTTTCACAACATTGAATCATCGATTAAGCAAATTAGAAACAAGGTTGGAGTCGTTTAGGATGATAGAACATTAGCCCTATGGTTTTAGCTTGAATAAAAATTGAATTCGTGGTCAATTTGAGTAAGATGCTTCGGTTATATTAGGAGAAAGGAGAACCAGTGGATTAGGAGTTAAAACAATTAATTCCTGGTTAACTAACGCGATACCCTAGCGGGCGTAGTGGTTAGGTGCGGTGTGTGTGATGTTGAGGGTCGCGGGTTCGAGTCCCGGGCCAACCATATTTTGGAGTTTTTAATATTTTTAGTGTTTTAATCATAACTTCCACATACGAACTCCGATTTAACCCGTTCAAGTTGCGTTGGAACCGTAACGAGAATACGAACGTGTTAGAAGGATAAAATTTATATTTTAGTCCGAACACGAAATCGCGTATAATTACGTTTAAATTAAATAAAATCAAAAGTGATTTTATTTAATCGATTTCAGTGACACGCGTACTTTCGTAGGCCAAATTCTCACACTTTAACATACGTGTGTTGACACGTATGTGATTTCAAGCACAAAACGATTATTCGAATAACAATAGGTTATTGTTTAAATCACAGATTCTTCGTAGAGGATTTCTACGCAAGTTCACACGTGTTTGATCATTCTGCTATCGTCAAAGGTGCGTACACGGCCCCTTTCTTATTTTAAACTGTTTTGGGGGAGAAAACATGTGCAACAAACTATTTTTAGATACATATCACTTGCATGAGTTAGCTGTTTACATTATGTGACAACATAGCAACTTGAAAGTCCTTACACACCTCGAACCGTTTAATTTGCCGTAGCGCAAAGCGTGGTAGTTGGAAATAGATCTATTAGGTTTGACAAACCTCACCTGGTAGATGGGATCTACGCAGGTGTTTGACTGACCAAACACATTACTTTACTATTGTTGTGATAGACAATAGTGGCAAGGCGAAAACATGCTATAGCATGGCAACTAGTCAGCTTCGGTGTCGAACACGTATGTAAATAGTTATATGACTAGCTATCATGACTGTGCAATTGTGATTATGTTATCTACAACTTGTTATTCAAACTGATGTTTTGAACTCTATGATTACTTAAAACCTGTGTTATGCACCAACCTTTGTGTTGACTTGATTTGCATGTTTTCTCAGGACGCTAAGGCGCGCGTAACAGCTGGCATGGACTAGGAAGATAGAGTCTCATGCATTTCTTTCACTTTGATTATTTAAATCTGAATATTTTAGTAATTTGAATTGTAATGTTTGATTTACAACTGTTTATGGTTTTTAAACGCTTCCGCACTTTTTTGTAAACTCTGGTTATTATGTTTGTTTTAAAGACCAACGTATGTTTTTGAAATTCATATAGAGGTCTTCGCTATGTCTAATGATCTGAGATCCTGGTTTGTCACGCTCCCAAACGGTGTGATTCCGTTAGTTGGAAATTGGGGGTGTGACATAAAAATTCGTGCATGTGCTTCGAAGGTGCTTGCATGTGTGATTTAACACATGCATGTGTGTGTAATGGTGATTTTTAAGCTTCAAGAAGTGTTGTACTACCTTCTAGAGCTTCAAAGGTCCTGAGATGTTGATGAAAGCAGCCTCCTTGACCTCCTGGTTCGTGGGTTTCGACGAGTGCAAGATGAGAACGATGGTGTGTGAACTTCTATATGCACTTCAAGCTTCAACCTCCAACTCCAAGCTTAAAAAACGTTCAACAATGGTGGAAATGGACTGGAAAAGGGTGAAGAAGACGAATTTGGTCGAGTGTTTGAGTGTTAAACCGGATATAATGAGTAAAAGAAGTAGTATAGGCATCATTGTCATGGATTTATAAAGATATTGTCGACTGAGCGGCTTCGCGTACCGCGGTCAACGGGTAAAAAGGTTCTCCGCGTACCGCAGCGGATTTCGGGATTCAAATTCTCCGAAACTCGTCGCGTACCGCGAATGTGCCTCTTGTTGGGCCACCGCGTACCGCGACGGGTCCCGGAAGAGCCCAATAAGCCCAATTCAATGAGTTTGATCCGTTCGTCACCGTATTCACGCTTCCGAACTATCGTTTGGCCTCGTTTGAACTTCCAAGTTCAATGTGTGAGTGTTTTACGAAGTTTCAAGTGTTGCGCTACACAATGTGCTATATGTTCACCAACGTTCATGTGTTTTGACACGTGTGTGTTGTTTGCCGATAATTCATCGAATTATCCTGTCGTGTCTCAATGTTCGTACTGTCGTGCCACGTGTCACACTAAATTAATCTAATTCTAGTGCCACGTGTACACAAAGTATTTAAATAAACATTTAAATAAATAATAAGCTGACCTGGAAATTACGGGGTGTCACAGTTATCCCCGAACGCTTTATCCCCAAGAAAAGGGAACCAAGACCGGGACGTGAAACCGCTACTCTAAATATTCCGTCTAGTTCCGATCACCATTGATAAGCTAAAATCCAGTCATTTAGTATGTTCTGTTTATGCTATGATTTTGTCCATCGTTGTTACCTTGATAACCATCGGTTTGAAAATCACCGATGGTTTTATTATAATTCGAACGGAGTTTTCGCTGAGCACGTAAAACATATTATTCAATTTTGAAATAATACATGTATATCATGACTGAGAATGGAGTTGTATACATATACACGTGTATACAAGCTTGTAAGAACACAATTGGAAAACTGTAGTGAACTTCGAATATCAGTAGCTTAAATGGAGAAGATGAAGCAGTAAACTAATGGTTAAATATTAAAGGTTTCATAGTGATAACAATTGCAACATAGAACAAACTGGTTAAGATCCATGTGATGAGACTGGGAAGTCTCGATTTTGATTCCCTGCCAGAGCATAGCATTCATGTTTTTCTTTTTTTTTTTAATTTAACCATGTATCATCAGAATTTCTAAGGAATAAAACCTTTTACCAACATCAAAATTTCAGCTATGAGCCATAGTTCAATTGGTTAGGACTTGAATACCCAACTCAAGGGGTCATGAGTTCTAATCCTTTTCAAAACACTTTTTTTTTGTTTTTATTTAAAAACCATTAAGATCGAAAGACGTTAAAATCACAGATTTACGAAATTAACAAATAATTATAAACGTTCATAAACAACTTAATAAGATGTAAGACCCAAAACCTGGGAGGTCCTACTGTTGGTCATTCATAGCATTAACATAATTCTTAAGCAGAAAAATACTTCACATATAAGCGGAAACAATGTGTTAAGCTATGCAGCGGAAATTCTAAACATTTAATACATAATCCATAATCAAAGGTTCGATAAATCTAAAAATAAATCATAGAACTTCTAGATAGGAATGTCAGTCTTCAGAGTGTAGGTAGCTTCACTAGTTAGCCAAGAGTCTTTGCCATCAATCTAACCTGCAATCAGTCTGATTACATGTAAAAGTCAGCGTTGCTGAGTGAGTTCTAGTTTTAAAAATAAATCTTTTAAAATCATAATCTTTTTAGGATCATATCATCACCTCACATACTTAACATGAATACAGAAAATTAGCACACATAGTTTATTCAAGCTCCATAATTGCCTCGAACAACCAAACACTAAGTCATGGTTTTATCAGAGGGCTTCCTCATAGTTGTCCCGTATAGAGGACTTCCTTGTTTAGTCAAACTATATGTTACTTCTTCTCTATAGCAAGACTCTGCGTATTAGTTGCCCCTTATAGAGGACTTCCTCTTTAGTCAAACTATAGGTTACTTCTTCCCTATAGCAAGACTCTACGTAATGAGCCGACTCGTGCACAACCATAATCACATAACACATTCACATTCATACATTAGTTCATCCTAAAGGATTCACATAGAATATCATACATGAACATATTTTCAAACATATCTCAAGCTATAGTTATTACTATTTTAATATAAACACAGTCTACCATAACTTTATAAATATATTTTATATCATGACTTTTATTTTACAAAAGTATCATATCATCTTTATATAAATAAATCATAACATGTATATCATCCAAAAACATTTAAATTCATTTAAGAGAGGGCATCTAGAAACTCACCTGGTTGCAATACTCGGATCTCACAACCGTGAATGACTCAAGAACCTACACATTTTATTCACACATTAATACATACTTAACTATACATGACTTAGAAACTAACGAACTTTGGTTACGGTATAAGAATCATAATTAACCTTAAAGTGCGTTAGAGGAGTTATGGAACATAAAAACTTAATATTTGAGAAAAGTGATATTTTAATCATAACCTTAAAACGACCGTGCTAGTTTTTGACATAAAGATTTGACGCGACCGTGTGGGGTTTATGTATATTTCATGCATACACATTTTCAATCACTCACAGAATTGGTGCATGTACTCTTATCCATATCATACATACATACTTTGACACCCCGTAATTTCCAGTTGAACAAACGATTAAATTATATGTTTATTTAATTTATTTTAATACACGTGGCACGAAAGTACAAACACAGTCGCACAACAGGATAATTCGATAAATTATCGGAAAACGCACACACGTGTCAGAAATCACGAACATTGGTGAACGTCAAACTAATTAAACTATAATTAGTTTAATTTAGTGAGACACGTGGCACGAAAGTACAAACACAGTCGCACAACAGGATAATTCGATAAATTATCGGAAAACGCACACACGTGTCAGAAATCACGAACATTGGTGAACGTCAAATTAATCAAGCAACATAAAATTTCACAAGTCAATTATGACAAAATAATTAATTATTTAAGTTCAAACGAAGTTAAAAAGACGAGTTATGGTCAAGAAACGAGCAAAAACGAACCCGAACAAGTAAAATGGGCCAATTGGGCTCGTCCGGACAGCCAGGCGCTACGCCTAGGCCCAAAACTCGACCTCAAGCGGTGTGCATGAGACTTGGAAGACATCTCGGATTAGAACGACCCGCGCGCTACGCCCGAACTTGACGCGGCTGACCAGGCGGTACGCCTGGGAGTCGGGAATCGCATAAATCTTAAAAGGACCAATCAGAAGCTTGACATAACCCCTCTACTCATTACCTTCGAAAATATAAAGTATAATCCAACTACACACTCTTCCTCACCATCATTACAGCCTCTGGAAGCCATTGTTGAGCCCTTGGAAGCTCAAGTTTTAAGGAGTTAAGCTTTGGGAGCTTGAAGAAAGCAAGAAAGAAAGGTTGGAAGCTCTCATCCTCCATCACCACCATCTTGTTGCTGCTAGAGGCCACTGACCAGAAGTTTTTAGAGTTGCTAGAACATCATCTCAATGTTTACAAACCTTGTGAGGTAGTCCTACAAGTTATTTTGCACATTCAACACCTAAGAACACACATGCAAGCCATAAAACTAACATGCAACATGAATGGCCATGCACGCACGAATTTTCATTTCAATAAATATGTGTTTCATCATCTTGATGATTCATTTGCTGGTTTAGAATGATCTACTTGGGCATTTTGATGATATTTCGGTATAGGTTATGCGAATTGATGTTTAACACCAAAATAACGACACTCATGGTTATGCATGTGAAATCTATGATTGTTCTAGATGATTTTGAGCATGGATGAATGCTTATTTGATTTATGTGAGATGTTACAATGGGTTAGATGATGATAAATGGTCATTTTGAGCATAGTTACTAAAAATAGTAACTTTATTTATGCAAAACTTACTAAAAGATGTAATATGAATATGCATGTAACTCTAGATGATTTGTAGTATATTATGATGGTACTTGCATAAGGAATGGATTAGGAATGTTAAAATGGTCATTTGGTGGATATTTGGACATTATTATTATTTTTAGTAACTTCATTTATGCATAAACTTGTTGAATAATGATTTTGATAAAATAGATAGATTGAAACAATGGATTATAGTTAATAATGAGATTATTAACAAATTGCTATGACTTAGTTGATTAAAATGATGTTTTAAATAAAACTTTCTATTATTACAAACTTTTGTTGGTGTTTTCACGAAATAGGAAAACTAGATCCATGATAATATTGATAAATGACTTAGAATGACGTAATATAATGAATATGTGAAAAGTTGTGTGATTTTTGTTACTAAACACACTAAATATAGAAAATTTCCATTTTAGGAAACTTTAATTTCTAAAAGCGGACTTATGTGTTTATTTGATCATATGTAACCATGTGCTAAGTGTTAACATGACCACCTAAGATTAATAAGCATGCTAGAACCATTGAAATGTAAATTGTTGTGAACTTACTAAAAATGGAAACTTACTATAAATAGTAAGTTGTCTATTAACGAGACTTACGTGTTTTAATGCACTACGTGCAGGATAATTGATATTACACGAATTATAACTAACGCACAGTTCACCAACGGGTCGTTGACTTTGACACAGTCGAACACGGTCGAACACGGACAAACATGCAAACACAGCCTCAAACCACATACACACAAAGACATGGATAAACTGTAGAGAATTTCCAGAACACGAACGCAATAAAAACACCGGATGAATTGAAAGTCGTTGATCACACTTTCAGATCAAACTAGATCATACTATTTGTGGCTCACTCAAATTTTTGATCGGATAAAATTCAATTTGAATCAAGAACGAGTATGAGAATTTTGTTGTGAATTCGAGAATGAACCAGAGAGAGTTTTCATCGATCAATTTCTGGATATACAGCAGTTTGGAAACTGCCCCTTGAACCCCGCTCACCAAGGGCGCTACCCCCGGACCCCCGCCATGGAGGCGTTGTCCCCTTGGAACCACCATTGAATCATAAAACATTAAACAAGCGTGCACCCCACACCCAACTTATTTAATGAATTTCATAATTCTTATTGATCGATAAAATTAATTCCAATTATACTAAAATATCTAACATAAACATGTGCATATAAAGCCAAAAAAAATAGAATAAGCAGAATAATAAGAGTAAGCCACATACCTATTATAAATATATGTGCATAATGATACAACTCAGATGAAAATTTATACAAGAAAAAAGAAACGGGTTGAAGCTTAAATGGATTAGGGGCAATTTGATACCATATGTGGAAATCGGATAGATCCATATGGACAACCATCTGTCGAGTTTGTGGGATCATGGGGAGCAGGAGCATTTTATTAATATTTATAGTTATTTATAGTAGACTAGAATTTTTTATGTTCTTGTTTTTAGAAATTATTTTCTGTATATCATTCAAGTGTACGGGAGATTTTACCTATCTCAAAGCGGGCCTCTTAATTCAATAAAATCAATTGCCAGTTAGAAAACAATCAATGCAACAATAAAAACCTACATCTTCCAATCAACCTGCTAAATACAAGCCTAAAAATCATTGGGCTTACAGCCTAGTGGTATTCCTTGACCACCAGCAATGGGAAGTCTTGGGTTCGAGTCTCGCCTGGAGCAAAAAATGTTCTGAGAGAGCTAGGGGTTTTCTCAGTGTGAGTTTCCTCCTAGATGGGGTGGCGGTTCCTTGATTCGGCACTCGCCAACGCCCGGCTTTAAATGTTTCCGAGGGTTGGTAGCGGTCTGTGGTCACAGCGTGTGGGTTGTTGGGTCCAAGGACTCGTTTAGCTGTTAAAAAAAAATACAAGCCTAAAAGTACATAACAAAACCTTGTGAAGATAGCCTAATGGTAAGAGTGTCGAGGCTTCAACCTTGAGGTCATGGGTTCTACTCATGGGGGTGACAATTTCTCCACAAGGCCACCGATCTGGGTGCTTGCGCAAGCGGTTTCCCCCCGGTTAGTCGGGTATTTGGGGGGGGGGGGGGGCTTTATCACGCAAGTAGGTTCCTAGTCATAAAAAAAAAGTGATAATATCATATATCTCCTTATTAAACATCAAAATTACATATATCCCCAATGTTAAACTAAAATTACAAATATCCCGATGTTCCAAAATTGCCCCTTAGTAAGAAGAAATACGTATATTGTTTTTAGTTAGTTCATTAAGGGTAAAATATGAAATACATAATTTGTTTTTTAATGAAATGGATAAATATGTAATATATTTGGTTTAGAAAAGGGAAATATGTAATTTAGTTTTATAATTGGGTAAAGATGTAATAAATGGTTTTAGCAAGGGGATATATGCAATTGACCCAAAAAAAAGTACATAAGTTGAAAAAAAGTTTTTGGGTGTTCTTGTAAAGGGATTGTGAGTTCTCAAATGAGAGTTAAATCTTGCACAAGAAAAGATATTACAAACTTGGTAAACACCAGATATAAATTAAAAAAAAAATGACAAGGACTTCAATAACAAAAACTTGGTGAACAAATGAAAATCTAATAAGGAAGCTGAAACATGATAAACAAAAAAAAAATGTTAGAAACAATTGAAAATAACACATCAACCAGAAAAAAACTTCATCAAGAAATCAATCCATGCTACAAAAACAACCCGTTAAATAAAAGTCTAAAGGTAAAGAACAAGTTGAAGGATTTAGTTGTTCTTATAACAAATTACGAGTTCTCGAATAGAGTTCACTCTTGCACAATGTCATAAAGTACATTTGCAAACCACACAATAGTTAAAAAAAAAAAAAAAAAAAAAAAAAAAAAAAAAAAAAAAGAGAGTTATGAGAATTCAGGGACACAAAAAATCACTAAAACTGCAAATGAAAATATGATATCAAAGAAAGATAAAACACTACAAAAAAAAAGAAGTCAATATCATTAGAAAATAAAACATCAACCAGAAATAACTTCCTCAAGAAAGAAATTCAAGCTACAATAACAATCCACATATATAAAAGAAAGATAAAACATTATAAAAAAATCAAAATCATTAGAAAATTAAACATCAACCACAAGGTCCACAAAGAACTTCAACAAGAAAGCAACCACTCTATAATAACAGTCCAGTCAACCCATTAAATACAAGCCTCAAAGTCCACAAAGAAAATCAAAATCATTAGAAAATTAAACATCAACCACAAGGTCCACAAAGAACTTCAACAAGAAAGCAACCACTCTATAATAACAGTCCAGTCAACCCATTAAATACAAGCCTCAAAGTATATAACAAGCTAAAAAAGGTTGTTGGTGTTCTCGTAATGGATTCCGATTTGCGAGTTCTCGAATAAGAGTTCAGTCTAGCGTTGTCAAAAGACTCGCGGGAATTCAAGGAAACATAAATTGGTAAAAAACAAATGAAAATTAAAATCAAAGAAGGTTAAATATTGCCAAAAAAAAGGATAAAATAATTAGAAAATAGAATATAAACCAAAAAACTTAATCAAGAATACAATACATGCTACAATAGCCACATACACCCAATCAACGCGTTAAACACAAGCGTCAAAGTATACAACATGCTGAAAAAGGCTCTTAAGTGTTATAGAAACATATTGCGGGTTCTCGAATAAAGGTTCAGTCTTGCAAAATGGCAAACAATACACTATCAAACCACACAATTGTTAAAAACAGTAAAAACAAGATAATGTCTCATAACATGAGTATTTTCATTAACTTAAATGTCAAAATCAAAAAAGGTATGAGAAATCGAAAAAAATTTGATAAACTTCAAATGAAAATCTGATATAAAAGAAAGATAAAACCTCATAAAAAAGTCAAAATTATTAGAAAATATAACATCAACAATAAAGAACTTCATCAAGAAAGCAACCTCGCTACAATAACGGCCCACATACACCCAATCAACCCATCAAATACAAGCCTCAAAGTATATGACAAGCTAAACTGCTGATCGGGTGCCTTGCCCCCTCTTGACGATTCTGGAAATACAGACGTTTTTCATCTTCAGTTTGTCGTGATGTAAAGGATTTCACGACAGTAGCCCATTGTGGATAAATACCATCGACTAAATAATACCCGTATTTGTATGTTGTGTCGTTGCAAATAAACTGCTGATCGGGTGCCTTGCCTTCAATAAGATCGTTGTAAATCGGCGACTGATCTAGAACATTTATATCATTGTTCGATCCCGATGCACCAAAGAAGGCATGCCATATCCAAAGATCTTGAGACGCAACAGCTTCTAGCATAAAAGTTGGTCTTGGATGGTCGCCTCGTTGGAATTGACCTCGCCATGTTGTTGGACAATTGTCCCATTCCCAATGGGTGCAGTCGAGACTACCTAACATACCGGGTAAACCATGAACCTTTTCATGAAACGTGTAAATCTGCTGGATGTCATATGAATTTGGTTTCCTCAAGTATTTTTTCGCGTACAATCTAATTACGCCTTTACAAAATTTATAAACACATTCCCGCCCCATTCGCTCAGACATCTGTAAATACTCATCAAAAGAATCGCTGCTAGTGCCGTAGGCTAGTTGCCGTATTGCAGAAGTACATTTCTGAAGACCGGAAAACCCGATCTTTCCTCTTTCGTCGCACCGTTGTTGGAAAAAATCATAGTTTTGTTCCAAATCATTACGCACTCGTGAAAAAAGATTCCGACTCATACAAAACCGACGCCGAAATAAATGTTCGGGGTATTTCGGATTTTCTGAAAAATAATCTTCAACAAGACGTTCGTGAGCTCCAAGACGATCTCGATTAATTCGTGCTCTTCTAGTTAGAACAGGTCTTTCAACTTGTTGTCTGATGATGTCGAGAGTAAGTTGTGCGGCTTCGATTAAAAAATCTTCTCCTTCGCTAAAATCGTTATCCTCCCGTAGAAACTCCATTTTTATAAAAATACTGATTTTTTGTTTGATTTTTTTTGTGAGATGTGAAGATTTTAGAGAGTGAGATGTGAATATTAGAGAGTGTGTGATGATTTTATATGTAGGTTTTATTTAAATTATTTTTTTTATTTCTAACGGTCGAATGCTCCCAACCCACCCCACCCACGCCGTTGCTGGACTCACACCACTCGACCCACGCCCCTCTCACGCCCCTAGGGGGCGGTGTGCCACGCCCCTCCACGCCCAAACCACGCCCGGTAACGGGGCACACCCCACGGTCTAATAAGGAAAGAAAATCTCAGTATATTGCAGGCTACAAACTGACTAGAAGTTTATAAAATTGTGTACAGTCAAACGGCCGAAGAAGACGGTCAGTGTGGTCCTTTGCTGGAGTGGTGTGTGCATTTTAATTGTTTTGGGCATTATAATTTACTAAATACTATAAATCACACGTGTCTCTGTTTAAAAACTTGTTACTTTAAGTTTTGTACGTATCTCTTTTATCAAATAGCTATATTAATATATTAATTTATAATTTATTATTTTCTTCTTTTAAATAACAATGATATCAATAGTTATATTTTTAAAAATTATATAATAATTTATTATTTTAGTTGTTAAATAATAACTTATGAATATTTTAGTTATATAACTTTCTTTTGTTATCATTTTTTTACACTTTTAGTAATTGTTTAATATTTTATTGACATAATCATGTGTAATACATTTTAATTTTTTTGGGTTTTATAATTTACTAATACTATAAAAGAAGATATATTAGACGATCCGTGATTTTTATGTTTCGACCGTGATTTTTACGATTGGTGCATATGGTCTGTAATTATGCATTTGTTCCTTAATTATGCATGTTAAATGACGATTCGTGATTTTTATATCATGCAGTCTGTGATTATTCAGTTGATCTTTGATTACGTGCGTTAAATTATGGTCCATGATTTTTATATAATGTGGTTCGTGATATCCATGTAGTTCCTTATTTATGGGTGTCAAATGACCTCTGTAGTTTTATATAACACGGCCTGTAATTTTACATCGACAACAATACCCTTATTTAGATAACACGTGCCATGTTCTAGTTCCTTCATACATTTCACACGGTTTTTCCCCCTTGTACGTTAACTACCACATATATTATATATATATGTGTGTGTGTATATATACATATGGGTTTATATCATGTGAAAACTCAATCTTAAAGAGAAAACTCTTAAAATTATATATGAGTCATTGATTTGTAATTTTGAAAATAAATATATGGTACACATTAAACCATAATAAAAAAGTAGGTTTGAATAAACAAATGTATTTAATATATACCACATATTTATTTTCAATATTTCAAATGAACGAAACAAATATGGTTTAAGGGTTTCTCTCTAATATCATATTTTTGTAGGATACAATCTCATATACACATACATATATATAGGGGATGGATATATTGAAACCCCCTTTGGTTGAAAAAAACATTGAAAACAATAAAAAAACATGTAAAAAATATATTTTGTTTAACAGTTTTTTAACATTATTAAGATCATTTTTATAAAAAATGAAAAAAGCGCAGACTATACTTTTATAAAAAAAATCTGTAAACGATGTAAAAACATGTAACACAAATGTAAATGCCTGAAAAAGGAATTACGTCTAAATTACATCGTTTACAAATTGTTTTTTAACTATAGTCGGCGTTTTTTTATATTTTTTATAAAAATAACCCTAATAATGTTACAAAACTATAAAAAAAATTTGCGTAGGGTTTTTAAAGGTTTTTCAACTCAAAAAGGTTTCCAATTTATACATCTCCTATATATATACGAGACAGATCCAATATAAAGGAAATTAACGTGAGAGGGATAGGAAAATTTTAAGCCCTTGATTATATTAATCAATTGTTAAGATATAATGATCCTCACTTTTTATTAAAAACTTACGTGATTTTAAAGCTTAAAGTGCAAAAAAGGAATAATCTATCTTTATAGACTTTTTTTTGTGGTTAAATTAGATTCAACCATTTTTATAAAAATCGAATAAATTTTAGACGTTTAATTATTTTTAAAAAAAAATTACACCATGAGATTGAGAATTTTATTATCTTTAGTTTGAGTATAATATTGTTATAGTTTTTTTTTTCTGATTTTTTTTTGTGTGGTCTGTGATTTTAATGCTTGTTACGTGACCATGCAGTTGGTACTTTGATCATGCATATTAAAAGACGGTATGTGAATTTAATATAACGTGGTACGTGATTATTGGTCCGTAATTATGCATGTGGTCATTAATTATGTGTGTTAAATTGCGGTATGTAATTTTATAAATCACAGTTTGTAATTTTATATGGACGATAATGACCATTAACCTGATGACACGTGTCAATTTTTTGTGGCTTCTTACGCTTCTTACGTTAAAATTCTTTGTATGTTAACCGTCCCCTGTATATACATATATTTATTTATGACCCAACTTATTTTCATAACTATAAGGTATGACCCAATATATTTTCATCTTTTCTCGGAATATTTTAAAAAATCAAGATGCTAACCCAAGTAGTCAAGTACGTTTTCATGTTTTGTTTTTCTACCTTCGTGATTTGTAGGCTTTCTAATTTTTACATGCAATTATTCTCTAAAAAAACCTACTAACATGAGTGCATTTGATCCTATATTACCTCATGCCATATGCCCTAAACCAACCCCATCATGTCACAATAATTTTTAAATTTTAGTTTCCCAACACAATTTGTTCCAAGTGTTAAAAAAAACAGACCTTATGTTAAAACATGGTTAAGTGAACATGTGCTTGCAAAGATTGCAAGTTTGGTTCTCAATTTAAAATTTATTGATCATACATAGCATATGAGTATATTGTTGTTTCTACATCTATTATATAACTTTATTTATCATTTTACTATAGGGATAACCTACGCTAGACTAACCTGGCCATAGGCCACACTCAAGTAGGTCCGGTCCATCAAGCTTAACGTAATCAAAATATAAAATAATACAACCAGCCGACACGATAACCAAACCAACCAAGCATCGGAAGCGTAAATAATATAATGTAGGCAAAATTTACATCCTAGGTTTACTAAATAATTCCATAATTTTGTAGTGTACACAAAAAACCTCAACAACATGTCAATATATGTAACCAAAACACATATCTTAAATTATATATATATGTATATATATACTACTATAATATCCATAAATAATTAACCATTACCATATTTGGTAAACAAAAAAATAAATCTTATCTATAAACAACTAAGCCAACTCCCTTCAAAAACTCGTACTTCCATATTCATTATTCAAAATCTCTATTTGCTCAACACTTCTTCAACAACTCTACATCATTAAGAAAATAAAATAATAGATCAGAATAAAAATCTAAGATTCTACCATAAAATATTATATTGAAAAAATAATAAAAGCTTAAAATTTGTAATTGTAACAATTAAAAAAAGTTGCCAAGATTCAAGTGGTGTTATCTACCTGATCCATTAATGGCTTCTGAGTTCTTCATTAATCTTATTCGTTTGCACGATTCAACAAACATCCTGCAAAATCGTACCCAAAATTGTTCATCAATGGAAATAATTGAAACATAAAATTAAGAATGATAATTTATGCAAATGCAGACTTACTTCCATGGAACATCACCAACTAACATCCAATCTCCATCTTTATCTTCATAAGTTGGAGTGTATTCCGTACCATTCACAGGATCCACCAGTTTTTTCTCATTCAATACATTTGCTGTAACAGTTACACAACACATGATTAACCAGCTGTTGAGTTGATCAATTGTGAAAGTTATACGATCAAAAATGAATTCAGATCATCAGTTTATGCACTTACTGATGGAGAATAGATCTTCAAAGGCGCACAGAAGTTGCTGATAACCGGAGTACAACTCCAGATCTACCTTTCTCAAATACGGTGCTCCATCAACTGCCACCTTTACATATTTGCAATCTCTCTTCGTCACGTTTTTCCGGTAAGATCTAACCGGCGGCCATCCTACCAATTGTTCACTGTAAAATCCGTACATTCGTTTCATTTCATCAGTTAAATCAATTCAAGTGACGCAATTGCGTCAAACAAACAAACAAAGCTCATTGGTAGTGTACTAGTGTACTAGGTGTAGGAATTCGGAAAATAATTAATGCTAGCTCTAACTTACTTTACCGGAGGAGATTTCGTGACAACGGAGCATTCCATGTCAGATCGATCATTTCCGCACAATTTTAGTTCAATCACATCGGAAACTTTTCGTTTTGCTCCTGATTTCCGAGATTCGCCAGGCAACCGTAAAGTGAGCTCAGTATCATTGAAATTAAGACTACCGGCGGAGACTACCGTCGTGGTAGGTGGCTCCGACGTGATGATGGATGTTTCCGATGACATTGTTTGGTGAGATTGAATTCGGTGCTGTAACTGTTTTGAAAAAGTTGGTTGTTTTTGAGAAGATTTGTTTAACGCGTTGTGGGTTTTCGGGAAGTTATATAGAGAGAGGCAATAAGCATCAAACCACTGAAACTTTGACACGTGTTATATTCAGTAGTGGTTAAGATTCCTCCGTGTTACATGCATGCGGGTGTATCATAAAGGTTGTGCCTCACTGGCCTTTGATTTGAAGACATCTTGTCCATCGATTCCGACCACCACATTGATCTTGAAATATGATCCTACCAACGTATCTTCCACAATATTATAGAAATGATTTTGTGATAAAAATATTAATATACCAACGTTTTTGATATATAAATAGATAATTGTTTGAATCATATGTGCAATTGTACAAATTATTTGCTATTTTTTAAGAGGTTTAACGTTATTTCTTACAATCTTTTGAAGCATTATTTTCGGTTGAAGTGGTTCTCAAATGAGTCTTTTGTAGCGTTTTAAAATGAAATAAGATTCAGATTAACACTGTTTCTCTCTTGTGGTTCCTCTACTTTGCAGCAGTTTCAATATTGTAATATTGTTGTTGTTGTTCACTTGTAACGTCGATACTTTCAAATATATAGGTTATACCTGGCATGCTTGACCTATAACAAGATAAATTGATAGAAATGGGTAAACAATTATTGCATTTTGGGTTGAAATGGGTAACACATCAACACAAAGCGGGCCAAGATGAGCAACTTAAAAACCATGTGAACATAATGGATTTCAATGGGGTAAGGATGATCAACAATATATTTAATGAGAAAATCATTAAAAATTATTTAAATAAACTATTTGTTTTGTTTAAACTCATTTTAACTTGAGAGAAATTGATTTTTTTTTTAAAACGACCCGTTTAAACACAAACGGATTTGGCTTAAAACCCGTCTTGACTCACACTCATCCTAACCCGCACGTTTTCTGACCCGTTACCCAACCCGACCCATCCATTTTGCCAGGTATAATATAGGTATAATTTTATAAAAAGGATAGACAAAGAGCCATATACATCTTATATTTATTGCAAAGTTATTAAAGTATATAAAAAGTAGGTAAAAGTTACTGACAGACAAAAATCAATTTTTGTCTTTAATTAAAGTTAAAAGCTATCACTCAGTTTTATTTTCATTTCATTTTTCTATCAATTTTTGTACAAATACTAACAGACATTATAGATATTGATAAAACAACTATAATGTTCCATTTATTTCAAGTTGTCTAGGGCTCTAAGACTGTGCGGTATGCCTTGAGAGTGAGCGTGGGAGGGCGTGGCACACCGCCCCCCTTGTGGCGTGAGTGGGCGTGGGAGGGGGAGGCGTGATCGGAGCAACGGGCGTGGGAGGGGAAAGAGCCGTTGGAAGGGATTAAAAAAAAAAAATTTTTTACCTATTTAAAACGTTCAAACATTCAACACCAAAAAATTTTAACTCCACATTTCAAACATTTAACACAAAAAAATTTTCACTCTTTCCATTTCAAACTTATTAAATTTCTTAACCAAAAAAATATTTTCCATTGATCCCAACCAAAACCCAAACGACCCCGGATTATAACCAAGGAATAGGTCACTTATCTCAACGAATCGGTGACTTTAACGAATTAAAACGGGAACGTCAACGGTTGGTAGAGTTACAACTTCTATTCACCAACACCGAACACTTAACCGGGCTCGACCGCGAAATTGCCGAGCGGGAGAAAGATAAAATTCGTAATAAATATAGAGATAATTAATATGTAATATTTTTTTATTAATTTGTAATTTTTTTTATTAATTTGTATTTTTTTATTAATTATATCTCATTTTAATTTAAAAAAGAATGATGACGTGGAGTGAGTGGGTAATGGCCTAATGGGGCATTTCCACCAAAATGGTGGGGTGAGTGGTTGTGGTGAATGCCTACGTGGCGCATAGGTGGAGTGAGTGGGTAATGGGGCATACCCCATCGTACTTCGTCTTCGGTTATGGTTTTATCTCCTGTCTCCATTGATTTAAGCGAACTAAAACTTTGGAGGGGGAGGGATAGGGGCATGGGCGAAGCTCTATTGAGACCGTCAGGGGTTTGGAAATGAAAATGAGAGAGGGACATAGAGAAATCCACAGGACTAGTAAATGGAAAAACATCACGATATCAGAAAGCAGGGACATTCGCTTTTATAATTAAACTTTAAAAACTTATAATTTGATTCGATTTTGATTTGAAAATCACCAATTTAAAATTCGGTTTAAATTTTTGAATTCGATTGGATTAGAAGTTTAATATAAAATTTCGAATGCATGATTTTAAATTAGAAATTTAAATTATACACGTGTGTGTAATCACCTAGATGCTCTATATGATTTGCTAGTATTTCACTTTTACTCTTTAAATTTTATAAATTTATCATATGGTCTCAAATTTTAGAAATTTGTAACACAAACAGTCTTTAGATGAGGGTGTTTTGTCAAGCATGTATGGCTAATTTGATAACATAAGGATTGTATTTGTTACAACTTACAAGTATTTAAAATTTGAGAGCATATAAGTAATTTATGAAAGGGACATTTATATATTTTTTATTCCTAACTTGCAAAATTACATATTTTCCCAAATCATGATTTAAGAGCATTGTACATTATGCATTAAAAATTTGTACCTTAAGAAAATATGTAATTTTGCAAGTTAGAAGGAAAATACATAATTCTCTCTTTATGAAACATAGGGATAAGAGATAAATACTAACAAAACACATTAACCATATCAATAATTACTCTATATTATAAAAATAATTTAATATAGTGTAAATTAAGGTTTTGGCTCCTGTGATTTAATTGCATTTACTATCTCAACCCAAAATATAATCTTTTATCAATTTAACCATGTCATTTACTCTTTAATATATGTAAAAACTGTGCTTTATAATTAGGATATTTAGTTTAAAGTTTTGATCATTTGAAGTTTTTGATATTTATAGAAGATTAATTTTATAAATAAAGTTTAAACAATTTTTTTTGCAAAATTTAATCAAATTCAACCCGAATTTGACGTCAGTTTCGAATTGATTTATTTGACTTATTTCGAATTCAAATCCTTCTCAATAATCCAAAATTCAAATTCATTTTATTCGAATTATCATAATTATTTGAAGTTATTCGTAGAACTCCTTTAGTGAAAAGGCAAGGTTAACGTTTAACTAACATTTGATAGCTTTTGGGACGAAAATTTACGAAAAATGGAACAATAAGAATGCAAATGGCAACTTTTTCATTGTAGGAACGAAAATTGATTTTTCAGCTAAAGGACGAAAATTGCAATATGCTAAAGTTATTTTAAAATGTTTTTTATATAATTTTAATTAGAGAAAAGCTTAATTAGCATATCAAAATCAAATGTCTTTTGTATTTGGCGAAGCAACCAGCAAGCGACAGGTTGTAAACATTGGAAAAACTAACAGGACCCACATGTCGAGATAGGCGATTTTTTTATTTTGTTTTTATTTTTTTATATGTCATTTTAAGGTGATATACTTGTTCAAAAATACATTATATTGAACGTGTTATATAACTAGAGTTATAACCCGCGCTATGTGATGAGATACACGTCACGGTAAGTACAATTGTATTATGTAGTGTTGTATTTTTCGCTTCATGGCGGGAAGCATATTGGTTATCAATAATATGTGAATATAAATGTTCGTCGTGGATATTAAAAATACATAAATCGTATAACCATAATATAAAATGTAAAAAGCTATAACAACTTGATTCTGATTATCAAATCAAAAAAACTAAGTCTTAATAAAAATGAAAAATTACTATACCAATGCATATTAAAAAAAAAGAAAGAAAAAAGATATCAAAAACATGTCATAGCTATCCTCATTTGATTACAATTGAGACTGGTTATGCACACACTTTACTTTTTTAATTTAACACCCTCACCGACCCTATACGCCTCGTATAGATCTATATGTGGCGTGTAGCCTCGCATATAGGTCTATATACTCCTCGTATAGGAGTCCAATCATTGGTACTAATACCCAATAACTATTCACGTATACCTATACGACGCATATAGGTATATATACGTCTTATATAAGAGTCCAATCATTGGCACTGACAGTTATGTGAATTGGGACGTTGGATTATTAAAAGAAATATGGGCTACAAACTGTTTATTGAACTAACCAGACAAGTAACAGATTTTATAATCGCCATCAAAATTCGAACGAAGATGATCTGGGCAAATAAGGAATGCGAAAATAGAGGTGGGAAAAAAACCAACTCCAGAACCGACAACCTAAATCGAAATCAGAACCAGTTCCATTCAAACCGGCGGGTACAAGATGTTACGGTTACTCAGAAAAATCGTAATCGTAACCGGAATTGAAACTATTTTCATCTGTATTGGGCCAAAACTGTAACCAGAATCTGTCAAAAGACTGAACCTAAGTGAAACTAGTTCTTGACTTTGTTGACCAAAACTGAAACTAATTTAGAATCATAACCGGTTAAAAAAACCTGATTTGTGCCCCTCATGAACCGCTAGGGTAGCTCAGCTTTTGGTTATATTCTATAAAACCTTTGTATCTAACAAAGATTGTGAAAGGAAAAGGAATTTCGCTAATCACAAATTAGAAGTGTAAACTCAACAAGTCAACATGTATATACTCATAGAGTTGTTAGCTTTTTATTTGTTTTCCAATATAGAATAGACATTCTCCATATAAAGTGTGATGATGAAAAATATATGTTAATCGACAAAATCTGACACCATCATCACCTTCAAGATTATTTAAAATGTTACACAATTAAAATTATCATAATAAAAATGGTGTATTTATCATATTTATACACATGATTAAAGTAATTTATCAAACTACAATCTTTGTAAATAAATGTTATCGAAAAGTGTCCCTTCAACTTTTACTCTAAGACATTCAGTTCCCTTCTAACATGGATCATAATATTATTAATTAGAAGCTAAATGAAGTCACTGTTTTAATATAATAAGTTGAACTTCATAAAGAAATTTCTAAAAATATTGTAAATCGTACTTAGATCGTTCACACCTATCATATATTGTGTTAAAAATTTATGGCATTAGGTAATCTCAGGCTTTTTGATGGTCTATAAATTGAGAATAAATATTGTGTTCTTTTTCTACAATATATAAAAACTATCATTATTTATCCGAGTTTGAGACAAAAATCGTAGGCAAAAGTTACAAAATATATAAATCTCAAATGAAATATTAAAAGAAAAAGAAGTTTTACCTCATTTAGAAACCATTAAAACAAAAAACCGATTTATCTAAAAATTTTAAATTCATTGATTTTGAAGGCCTTACATAAAGCTTAATTATAGTAAGTTGAAATTGACCATTATCTAACAGTGTAGCTTAATTCATCATTCTAACCATCTTTAGTGAATTTAGCTCTTGAGTTTCATTTCAATGAAATCAGTTTTATTTTTTAGCAGTCTTATAGTTGTAAGAAAAAAAGTATCCCTAAACTCAAAAATAATGAATTTGATATTAATCAACACTATAAATGTTGAAAAATTAATGAAAATGTTAACTTTTACTAACTTTAGACATAAATAATTATATTTAATTATATTAATTTAACTATTAGTTATTAATATTTTGTTTAGTTACATGAGAGCTTTGCAATAACTAATTATGTTCAAAACAAAACAAAAATGAACGAGGTATTAATATATAAATTTGTGTAGCTGGAATGTTTAAAATTACAAAAATTGGAAAAAGGTTGGTGCTTGTCCCAGGTAAAAGGTTGGCTTTGCAATAACTAAAAGGTATGTAAAATTTTAAATTGTGTATGAATGAGAACTAGAGTCTAGGGGTGTAAATGAACCAATACAACTCGTGAAATACTCGGGATCGGATCGTTAAAGAGCTCGAACTAGCCGAGCCTTAACGAGCTCAAGCCCGAGCCGAAAAGTGTGGCTCATTTAGTTATCGAGCCCGAGCTCGAGCTTTGCATGTCGAGCTCGAGCCGACTCGCGAGCCTTAACAAGCTTTTCGTTTATATAATTTTTTATTTATTATATTAAGTGTTTATTTATAAAATTATGATAAATATATTTAAATCAAATATTTTATGTTAAATTTAGAAAATATACTTATAAATATAACTAAATTAGTAATTAAAGTAAATAAATTAATTACATAAAATCTAAACGAGCCGAGCTGAGCCAAGCTCGAGACTAAAAATTTTCTAACGAGCCGAGCTCGAGCCTAGTAAATAAAGCTCTTAACGAGCCGAGCTTGAGCTCAAGCCCTAATTTATCGAAACGATCCGAGCTCGTGATCGGGTCGGCTCGTTTACACCCCTAAATTGAGAACCTTTGAAGGATAATGTTTTTCAGAGGTAAATGCAAGTGAGAACCTGAGCTCTAACTATACTCGTATGTATGCGTATGAGATGGACGTATTTGAGGGGCTTTGGGGTTACGAGACCCAATTGAATCTTAGTTTGTTAATATAATGTATATTGTGAAATTTCTCTTGACCCTATAAGATTTTTTGAAATAACCTCATATATACAATTGAAAAATATTTATAACACTAAAATTAAAGATTATGTAATGGTTATTGAGAGAATAAGGGATCATTATTTTAAATAGGTCTAGGGTTTGATTCCCGGGGGAGAGGGGTTAGGTTATTATTATTTTTTAGTTTCTAAACTATGACCATGTTTAATTATATAATTACCCAAAAATCCAACACAACCCGATGAACTAGACACAATCCAAAAATTGTAACATTTAGTTACTATAAATTATTTATAGTATCGAAAAAATGAACTCACATAAAAAATTATAGGTTCACCATTACGTGTGAAGTGACATAATATGACACTTTTTATAGTTTATGTGTTTATAGTCAGGCTTGACACAAATCACATTTGCTACTGAGTTCATGTGGTCAAGCTCCACTAATGAGCCCCCATTTCATAGCCCTTTTGACCTTTTGTTTCTTACTTGAATATTTCTTGCTTACACACACTCACTTTCTTACTTGAATATTTCATAGCCCTTTTGACCTTTTGACCTTTTATTTTTTGTTATTTTAGTTTTTTTTAATGATTTCCTTTAGTTCACGGGTACGACTCTAGCTACCGGCCCCATTTAACGTGTTTTTAGTTCTCTCATTTGGAATTGCAAATTAGCAAGTTAGTTTTTTTAACCTTTTTTTAACAACAAACGCTTCATCACCCAATATCACCATAGCAAATATATTACTCTTTTGTTTGAATAACAGAGCGTGCTGACCTAACCCCCTGCCTATGAGGCAACTAGAAAAACCCCATGGCTTAATTCGGAGCAAAATATGTTCTATGCGAGACTCCAACCCAATAATTCACATAAGAAAAGCCAAGAAGCTACCATTATGCTTATATGTTTTATTAACTACTTTTTTATATATTGTATATGCATATTTTTTTCTTTAATATTTTCTTTTTAAATTTTTTTTATTAATGTTATTTCTACCAATGTTTTGTATTTTCATCCTGAAAAAATGGTGAACATCAACATTAGATGCCTTTCACCGACTGGTATCACGGCCAACATTAGGGAGATAAATAATGGTTCTCTAATGCGTGGCACAAGTATAACCTCACAATGACTGTATAATCTCACCCCTTACCACTATGCCACCATCACGAGGACTGTATTTTCATCCTAGATTTACTAAATAATGGTTCTCTAATGCGTGGCACAAGTATAACCACTAAGGTTGTGACGTTATAGTAAAAAGGTTAAAACTTTTAGTGACGTTTGTAAATTAGTTCTATATTTTAAAATGCTTGTTTTTATAACAAACATTTATATTCAAACTTTATTAAAAACTAACATGGTTATCTTAATGCATGTTTATAAGAAAACAAAGAATTATAAATTGAATTTATTTTATAGAATTACAAATATATAATAATTAGGAAGAACATGAATAAATAGTATAAACCCTTGCAATATAGCGAGTTTCATGAATCATCAATTCTATTTCTATGGGTATAAAATTAAAGACCATTCTAAAACATCATATCCTATAATTAAAGAAAATTTTTCAGCATCATTCTCATTTTTCCGTAGTATATACCTTCATGGCTTCATACTGTTGGGATTTACTGATCCGTGGATTGTGGCTGTATGCGTGGACCACGGGCCTTGGACGGATAGCTTAAGATTGAAGCTATTTATTATTAAGTTTGTTTTAAATATCTAATGTATATCCAGTGCTATTTGTGAGGATGTTTGTTAGATATTTATGAGAGTTCTAGATATAGCTTGACGAGTAGGTTGGCTATAAATACTATATGTATTAAATGAAAGAACTCAAGAGAGATCAAGGTTTTGAGTTATAAGTTTCCTTGATAATAATATTGGGTGTTTGCCATATAATCTTTGTTGTTTTGTGTAATCACGTTTTCACGTGGTATCAGAGCGACGACGAGCAGGGACGCGGATTCAAGCAGGTCACGTTGAAGAAAGCAAGGAGGCTTTGATCAAGGCAGTGGCGCGAGTCTCGGTCTGCAATACAATTGAACCTGTGGTTGATAGTAAACAACAATGGCGGATAGCGTAGTCCACACAGCAGTTCCAATCGCAAAAGAACCTAGCCTCGGGGCGTTCCAATGCCCGATGCTAACAAAGACGAACTACACAATCTGGAGTATGAGAATGGAAGTCATCTTCGGTATCTATGGGGTATGGGATGTTATCGAACCTGGTATCGCCGACGCAAAGAAAAACAATATTGCAAAAGCTTTGTTGTTTCAATCCATGCCAGAGGATCAAATACTTCAACTTGGTAACCAGAAACTCGCGAAGGACATGTGGAATGCGATCAAAACCCGAAACTTGGGCGCAGAACGGGTGAAAGAAGCAAGACTTCAAACTTTGATGTCCGAGTTCGAGAACTTAAAGATGAAAGATAATGGAACGATTGATGATTTTGCATCAAAGATGTCTGGAATAACATCCAAAGCTGCTGCCCTTGGTGAGGTTATTGAAGAAAAGAAGATGGTTAAAAAGTTCCTTACGAGTCTCCCAAAAAGGTTTATCCAGATTGTAGCTTCACTTGAACAGGTCCTAGATCTCAAAACAATCGCGTTTGAGGATATCGTAGGACGCTTAAAAGCTTATGAAGAACGCACAAAAGAAGACAATGAAACCGAGTCTTCTTCTAGCAAACTAATGCAAATGAAAGCAGAGACCTCAAGTAGATGGAATAGCTCGAGTCGGGGAAGAGGAAGAGGAAGAGGAAGAAATTTTTCAGGATCTCGGGGTCGAGGACGTGGTAGGGATAACACCCAATACCACGGAGGACAAAGGGATGAAAATAAAACCCGAGATACAGGAAAAGAAACCGGAAAGCAGAAAGAAAAGAAGCGAGATCTATCAGGAATCTTGTGCTATCGTTGTGACAAGTATGGACACTTCGTCTCAAGGTGTCCTGATCGACTTCAAAATAATGAAGCACATATTTCCAATGCTGAAGAAGATCACAACGGGGTTGATGGGGCGTTTTTCATGATAAAGACTATTCTAGAAACCATATTTTTGAATGAAGAGAAGGTGCTGCTAAAACGGTTTGAAGCCGACTCTAGTGATAAAGAAGTATGGTACCTTGATAACGGAGCTAGTAATCACATGACGGGAAATAAAGACTACTTTGCAGAACTAAACGAAAGGATTACCGGAAGGGTAAAATTTGGTGATGGTTCGTATGTCTCGATTAAAGGAAAGGGCTCCATAATATTTGAAGGAAAAACGGGTGAACAAAAACTAATGACCGATATCTACTACATCCCGGATCTTAAAAGCAATGTAATAAGCCTTGGTCAAGCGACAGAAGAAGGATGCGAGGTTCGAATGAAGGATGATTTTCTAACGTTGCATGATAAAGATGGTAGGTTGCTACTCCATGTACCTCGCGAAAGAAATCGGTTATACAAGAATAAGTTTAAAGTTGGAAATCCCATTAGCTTATTGTCAAAAATAAATGAAGAACCATGGCTTTGGCATGCTAGGTTGGGGCATGCTAGTTATAAGTCGATGAGCAAAATAGACAAGTTAGTTCTTGGAGTTCCAAAGATAAGCCACATGGAGGAGATTTGTGAAGCATGCATGGTAGGAAAGCAAGTCAGAAGGCCTTTTCCTAAGAAAACAAGCTATCGTGCATCAAAGACTTTAGAGTTGATCCATGGCGACTTATGCGGTCCAATTTCCCCACCAACACTGAAAGGTAACCGTTACATACTTGTCTTGATCGATGATTACTCACGATACATGTGGACTTATTTGCTGAAAGAAAAGGATGGCACGTTTGAGGCTATCAAATGTTTTAAGTCAATGGTGGAAAAGGAGACGGGAAACTTGATCAAGACCTTGCGTACTGATAGAGGCGGGGAATTTACATCGACCGCATTCAACCGATTTTGTGATGATGAAGGAGTAGTAAGACACTTAACAACCCCATACACCCCACAACAAAACGGGGTAGTAGAGCGAAGAAACCGAACACTCATGGAGATGGTCAGGAGCATAATGAAGGCAATGAAGGTTCCTAACTACTTATGGGGTGAAGCGGTGAGACATGCAACGTACCTAATCAACCGAACACCAACTCAGTCACTTCATGAATCAACCCCTTATGAAAAATACAAAGGAAGAAAACCGAATCTGGGCCACATAAAAGTCTTTGGCTGTGTTGCATATGCCAAGACGAATACTCCACTGAAAAAGCTTGATGATAGATCTCGAATACTGGTACACCTTGGTAGTGAATCAGGTACCAAAGGTTACCGGTTGTACAATTCGGAGACTCGTTCCATAGAGGTAAGCAGAGATGTTGGATTTAATGAAGCAAGAGCATGGCAGTGGACTAAATCCAATCAAAGTGAAGCAGAAACCGAGCCTGGACCGGGAATGTTTATCGTGGATTGGGGCAGCATAACTCATGACGAGGATTTCAATAATGAAGATCATGAAGAGAATAATGGTGATTCTTCTGACTTAAACTCAAGTATAGAACCACCAGGTACAAATCCCACACATGAAAGTCCCCATAATGATCAAACAGAAGAAACTCAGTTGCGAAGGTCAACTCGTCAAACGACACTCCCGATCAAGTACAATGATTATCAATTGAATACATGTGAATTACTCTTGCTGAATGATGAACCACGAAACTTTGAGGAGGCCAAAGCAGTGGGGGAATGGGTAAAAGCAATGAGAGATGAGATTAGTTCAATTGAAAAAAATGGAACATGGAGGCTAGCTGACTTACCGAAAGGAACAAAACCAATCGGCCTGAAGTGGGTCTTCAAGATTAAAAGGAATGCGGATGGCACTGTTAACAAGTACAAAGCCAGACTAGTGGCGAAAGGATACGTACAAAAACCGGGGATAGACTTTGACGAGGTTTTTGCACCCGATGCGAGAATTGAAACGGTCCGACTTCTCATCGCACTCGCTGCAGCTGAAGCATGGGAAATACACCATTTGGATGTAAAGACAGCGTTCCTAAATGGAGAGCTAGATGAAGACGTCTACGTAGTTCAACCAGAGGGCTTTGTGAAACCAAAAGAACACCATAAAGTCTATAAGTTAATTAAGGCTTTATACGGACTCAGGCAAGCTCCAAGGGTTTGGAACATCAAACTAGACTCCATGTTGAAAGAACTGAAGTTCTATCGATGCTCAAAGGAACAAGCGGTGTATCGAAAGATTATGGGAAGTACTATACTCATCGTTGCCGTTTATGTTGATGACTTATTCGTGACAGGTTCGAACTTGACAATTATAAACAAGTTTAAGGAAGAGATGGCAAAGAGATTTGATATGTCAGACCTTGGGAAACTAACGTACTACTTGGGAATTGAAGTGCTTCAAGAGTCAAGTGGAATAAAGATTAAACAAGAAGCTTATGCCATGAAGATTCTTAATGAAGCAGGGATGCATGAGTGCAATTCATGTCTTGTTCCAATGGATCCCAACGTGAAGTTGTCAAAAGCAGAAAACGAACCAGAAGTGGACGCAACAAAATTCCGAAAAACAGTGGGGTGTCTAAGGTACTTGCTACAAACACGACCAGACTTGGCATTCTCAGTCGGTATGGTAAGTAGATACATGCAAAGTCCGAGAGAAAGCCATGCACAAGTCATTAAGCAAATACTAAGGTACTTGAAAGGAACTGTGAGTTACGGAATTGAATATCCAAGGAAAAGGGAAAACACGGTATTAGGTTATAGTGACAGCAGTTATAATATCGATGTGGATGATGGTCGGAGCACAACAGGACACGTATTCTATTTCGGACCTGCACCGATTACTTGGTGCTCACAAAAGCAAAGCACTGTCGCGTTGTCCTCTTGCGAGGCTGAATACATGGCTGCGAGTGCAGCGGCCTGTCAAGCCAAATGGTTGCGCGAGCTGGTGAGTGAAGTTACTGGAAGGCAGCCACAAAAGGTGACAATCAAGATAGATAATACGTCTGCAATTGCTCTTGTTAAAAACCCAGTATTTCACAATCGAAGTAAACATATCAGAAGCCGTTTTCACTTCATTCGTGAGTGTGTTGAAGCAAAGGAGTTAAGTGTTGAGCATGTGGATACAAAGTTGCAGAAGGCGGATATCCTAACGAAAGCTTTAGCAAAGATAAAGTTCAAAGAAATGCGGGAACTACTTGGCGTAAAAGAGCTCTCGACAACGTCTCAGAAAATCCGGGGGTGAATGTTGGGATTTACTGATCCGTGGATTGTGGCTGTATGCGTGGACCACGGGCCTTGGACGGATAGCTTAAGATTGAAGCTATTTATTATTAAGTTTGTTTTAAATATCTAATGTATATCCAGTGCTATTTGTGAGGATGTTTGTTAGATATTTATGAGAGTTCTAGATATAGTTTGACGAGTATGTTGGCTATAAATACTATATGTATTAGATGAAAGAACTCAAGAGAGATCAAGGTTTTGAGTTATAAGTTTCCTTGATAATAATATTGGGTGTTTGCCATATAATCTTTGTTGTTTTGTGTTATCACGTTTTCACACCACACACGTCTTTGATTTTGTAAGCATCCCGTGTATCATTCGACTCAATATATGCGTACAAGTCAAGCAACAGAGATTTTAATAAATAACATATCGTATAATAAAAAAAAACTAATTTTATCCTTTAAAGTGCACACATGGTTATAAAAAATACACACACTATAGTAATAATTAAAGAATGTTTAAAATAACATGATTAATAATTTTAGAACTGGAAATTTATTTTTGAATTAAGAGATTAATTTACTTTTCTTATATTTTTCTATTACTTTGATTTTTCTTAACTCTTTTTTAACTAAATAATTTTTAAAGTTTTATAATATGGCATAAGTGATGTAATAAAATTTTTATATTTATTTGTGTAACAAGAAAGTTTAGGGGCTGTTTGGTTGAATCAGAATTATTAGGTGCTAAATGGTTAAGATGTCTGAATGTTTAAGAGGGTCTGAATGATTAATTGTTGAACCAATTAAGAGTGTTTGGTTCACACATCTGAATAAAACTAAAAATTTCCCCATTTTTTCTCAAAACCCTACCCATCCCCGTCTTCTTCCCGTCATCTTCGAGAGCCGCCGATTGTGAAGCCGACCCCACCGGCGAGCACCATAGTGAAGCCGCCTACCCCTTCGGCCTTCACACCCGCCCCATAGGCGTCGCATCTTCGTCGATTTTAGGGTTTCGCACCTTCGGCCTATCCCATCATCGAATCGTTCGCAACCCATCGTCGATGTTAGGGTTTCGCCTCCTCCATCGTCATCCCTTGTGGTGTGAACCATCAAGCGGCAGTGGTGGGGCGATGGAAGGATTTGCGATGGTGGCGGCGCGATGGAAGGATTAGCGATGGTGGCGGCGCTATGGAGTCGTCGATGGTGGTGGCTGGATGGAGACGTCGGTGGTGGCTGGGTGGGAATGGCTTCAAGTTTCATTCAGACTCTTTCCATGCTGAACCATTCAGATCTGAATGAAACTATTCAGAGGCTGTATTTTACTCAACCAAACACACTTGCCTCTTACCGATTCAGAGGCAGACTCTGAATGGAATCATTAAGAGTCAAACAAACACCCCCTTAGTCTTACCACTTTAATTCATTGCAAACGCGTAAGTTTGGTAGTTTTTCTTAATTTTCAAAAACACTTAAATAAACAAATTAACATGGTAATCTTTGACGGGCCCCAAAGTGGCCATCATGTGAAAACTTTGTTTGTTTGTCGGATTTAAAAGGGAATTGTTTTTGAATTGTAGACCAGTTCAAAGGACACGTGCGTGTTCTAGAAATGAATTGAACAAACCAAAAAGTAATTATAAAAAGTAAAAACTAAAATATAACAAATAAATAAAGAATTCAATAACTTAAAATAATGCTAAGACGATATTAAATAAAATTGAAATTAAAGTCTGTATACTTTAAAAAAAATTACATATATCACTATATTTAATATTTATAATTGTAAGTCTCTAATTACATATATACACAAATCAAAAATTAAATCTTATCTTATTTAACTAATATAAAAAGGTTTTATAGAGACATTTGTCGATTGACACATTTTTAAAACACCTTAATGTTCTTTTTCTCACACCTCTATGCTATTAAATATATAATATATTAAATATATTTTTAACACAATTTTAAATTTAAAATAAAACTTTTTTAATACATTAAAAATATTTTAATAGAAAAAACACACTTTTTTTAAAAAAAACCAAATTATTATAAAATTTAGAATTTTTAAAAATAGTTTTACAAAACGAAATATTTAAAGAATGGACATAAAAATATTAGTGTTTAACAAAAATAATATAATTATTTTATTATTTAATCTATGAAATTATATTTAATCATATTTTATATTCAAAAATCATCTTATATAGTTTAAATTTTTATTGTTAACTATTAATTAATAATATTTTTTTATTTATCTTATGTAATACACAGGACATTAACCTAGTTACATATATTCTTTTCTTATATAAACTTCTTTCTTTAAATAAGAGATATATGTAATTTAAAAATTTAGAAAATTAGATATATGTAATTTAAATAGTCTGGTAAGAAGATACATATAATTTATTTTTTTAAATCATGTATATATATGTAATTTATAAAGTTTATAAATAATATATAATTGTCCCTTATTTTAAATCACAAAATCGAGAGGCTTCACAAACAATCAGCACACACTTTATTCAATCTCTAGTTCGAAACAACCAAGACTCTTGCGCAATAGAACTCCTATAGTCCTATGTAGAGGTGGGAAAAAAACCGGACCCAGAACCGGCAACAAAAACCGGAACCGGTCATATCCAAACCGATAGGTACGAACGGGTCCGGTTTTTTAGACAAATTAAAATCGGAACCGGGAAAACCGGAACTGGTTCCACCTGTACCTGGCCAAAACCCGAGCGGAACCGGCCAAAACCCGAACCGGAAACGGTCGAAACCCGGAACTATAACCGGATATTGACTTTGTTGACCGGAACCGGAACCGTTTGGAACCGGTTCAAAAAAAACCCGATTTGCGCACCTCTAGTCCTATGGGCTATGGCATTACATCTAGAAGATCAAAGCGTTTGCTAAAGCCCATGTGTCGGTCTCCAATCTCTGACCCGATCTGTTTGAGCCGTGTTGGAACCACTACGAACCACTGATGAGCCGCCATACAAACTTCGGTGACTGCGGAAGGCACCGCTTGAGCCTCCTTAATCTGTCGTCATAAGGTACTCATGTCAAGTTACTATTTTTTTTACTTTCGAGCAAGCCCGGCAAAATGGACGTGTTGGGTAGCGGGTTAGGATGGGTGCGAGTCAGGATGTGTGCGAGTTAGAACGAGTTTTAAGCAAAATTAGTTTGGGTTTAAATGTGCTGTTTTTAAAAATATCAATTTATTTAAAGTTAAAATGAGTGGTAATAAAACAAATATTTTATTTTAATTAGTAATTTTTCATGATATTCCACAACAAATATATTAGTGATCATTATTATCTATTTGAATCAATTATACTCACGTATATTTAAAGTTACCATCTTGACCCGTATTGTGTTAAGGTGTTACCCATCTCAACCCATTTAATGCCATATTGCTACCCATTTCAACCCAAACTACACTAATTGTTTACCTATATCTACACATTTATCTTGCTATAGGTCAAGATTGTCAGGTCTACTTTCTAGTAACCTTCACGAGCTCTGTGATATACCAAAATATATGTGAAATTTGTTATCCTAATACATATGCATTTAAAACCTGAATTTGAAACCTATTACTTTTAAAGTAGTCCTAAAATCTGATATGTTAGATCAATAAAATCTTAACATAAAGTATGTTAAACATTGTATTCTGGCTAGGACAATAATTCTGTTTTATTCTGTTTCTTTACTTATTTTTATATAAATTATCATCAATTTTTATATATGCATAAGGACTAGGCCTTAAAATAAACCGAACATTTCATGAACTATTCGTCAAGTGTCCGGCGAAAAGTTCGTTTATGTTTGTTTATTTAATAAATGAACAAACACGAACATAAAATTTGTGTTTGCTTAATTAAATGAACAAACATAAACACATCTAGTGTGCGTTTATTTATGTTCTTGAATTGTTCGGTTATGTTCGTTTATTTATGTTCGTTATGTATTTACGTTTACGAGACTTGTTGTTTGCGTTCATTTGTACTTGTTCAATTGTGTTTATTTATGTTTTTTAAATTGTGTTTGTTTATACTTATTCAATTGTATTCATTTTCACTTATTCAATTATGTTCATTTATGTTCAATTATATATTTATATTTGTTTGTTTATTTTGTTTCGTTTGTGTTCATTTATATTCATGAACATTTCGTTTAATTTTCTATTAATAAACGAACATGAACACAAAATTCATGTTCATTAATGTGTTCGTGTTCGGTTAAATTTAAATGAACGAACACGAACATGCATGTGTTCGCATTCGTTCTGTTCATTTACATGCCTAATACGGACAAATTTTAGTAATCGTACTTGCTGCTCAAAAACTCGGATTCGGCTTTGGCTAACAAGATCTACCTTTCAGTGCTTTCACTATTAAATTTTTTAGAATAATAATGAACTAAGAGTGCCTTAGGTTCACTTTCTGCTATCATTTTTTAGGTAACATATCTGGTTTTCAGGAAAACCCTGGTCTTCTACTCCTCAGGGGAAAACCTGTCTCTTATATTATGTTTGTTTGAAAAACCCCTTGCTTATCTAGAGTCAAATACTCAAATTGCTCCAAGATATACTTAATCCCAAAATCTCTTATAAAATAAGTTAAAAGGGTATCTGTAGACTAAAAACTCTTTGGTATCTTTCACTCTTAAGTCTTAAGTGCTTAACACGTTATTTAAGGCAGCATACATGCCCGGTCAAATAACATTTAGAGATACAAACAAACAAATAAACTTACCCTATATATTCCCAATTTTCAGTAGGGTCTGGGGGGAAGGATAGACACAAACCTTACCCGTATCCCAGTTGGGATAAAGAAACTGCTCCGAAGGAGTCTCCGTCTCAAAATTATTGTTTGAAGTTGATCATCTCAAAATTTTTAACGTTATTTTCATGAAATAAGTAATATAACGTTAAAATTAGTGCAATTTTATTTTGGCCCCTTGAGGGTCACACATATATACATTATATGTGTGCACCGCAAATGAGGCGTTCAAATAACATTTAGAGATACTTACTGAAAAATAAATAAATAAGAAATGAACTTAAACTGCTTAAACATGTCACACGTGTAAAACTAATCATAAATTAACTGAAACGTAATAGACAGGCTATATTATTAATTAATTACCCGGTGGTCATTGTTGTTCACATCATGTTTTTATAAAACAATCGTGACATATATAACATAAACTTTATTAATTCCATTAATCGCATCATTAATCAGTTGATGATTCCATGCATCGCAATTCCATTCGAATACGATCTTCTCTTGATCCTTAATCTCTTGCATGTTTCTGTGAACATCCTGATGAGTACCATTAATTTTCCGTTAAAATATATATACATTCGAATTACAAATATGCATTATAACATGTTAATATCATGAACTAGAAAACGTTATGTTGATATTATTTCCTTTATTGATTTTGTGCTACTAATAAACTATGTTATAAATTAATTAGAGTTATGATGCTATGAACTTTGGTATGTTCAAAGTATTGGATTGGTTGTAAATGAACAGAACATTCAATGAACAGTTTGT
Source organism: Mikania micrantha (assembly GCA_009363875.1). Taxonomy (NCBI): domain Eukaryota; kingdom Viridiplantae; phylum Streptophyta; class Magnoliopsida; order Asterales; family Asteraceae; genus Mikania; species Mikania micrantha. The sequence continues at coordinate 41,963,005 of CM018690.1, forward strand.
GAATCATTAAATGGGAAATATGTTCATGTTCATTCATTTAAACGAACAACAAAATTTCGTTTGTTTAGTTAAATGAACGATCATAAACATAGGCGGTGTTCATTTATTTGTGTTCATGAACGTTTAATAAAGTGTTCATTTATTATGTTTATTTGTTAAATGTGTTTTATATTCTTATTTTTTTTTAGTCAAATATCTTAACATTTAAACTTGAAATTTAGTTATTTGGAAATTGTAAATAGTAATTTGAAACTATAGATATGTGAAAAATTAGTTTAGGTTAATTTCAATTACAATTATTATTTATAACTTTTACTTTATTTTAATATAACTATATATATATATATATATATATATATATTAATGTTTAGTTTTATATTTATGTATGATAAACCGTTCATGAACAAGTTAATTTTTTAATGAATGAACACGAACAAAATTCCTCAGTTAATTAGTGTTCGTGAACAAGTTAAAAGTAAAATGAACAAGAGTTCGTTCGGTTCATTTACAACGCTAGTTTGACATTTTGAATTGTATTATATATTTATATTGTTCTTCATGCTTTCAAAAAATATTTTGAGTCAATGATTTTTCTGATAAAAGTAAGATTTGTTTTTAGTTTGTGCTTTCAAACCCTACATTTAAACTTAAACTAAAGTGATATTTTACAAGATATATTAATTTGTTTTTCCACTCTTAGAAACTTGAAATTCAAATAAATTTCTTAGGTGAAATGCATGGCTTATACGAGAACAACTAACATCCACACAAATTTATCATTCTCATCACATGTCATCTAGAGTTCTCCACAATCTAAAGCGACAAGAATTCCTCTTTAATACTTGAAAGCAAGCACAAGAAGGTGAATTGACATTAAAGATTTAAAGCCGATATCAAATGTTTACAAAATCGAAAAAAAGTCTTAACAATTTGAGTGTTAAATGATTCGCTTGCAGACTTTATTTCCTCGTTATTGTTTTAAATGACTGATTGTTTCATCGAAAGACAACCATTATCTTAAAATCTCACCCAAAAGGTGCTGAGTTGGACTTTAGTCAAGATGTGCATTCACACACGCATAGACAAAGACATGGACAAAAGAAGTAGTTAACTGAACCAATAAACCAGAAACTTTCTACGCCGTTTTTTTTGTCAGGTTTGGAAAAACAATGGATTAGAACCGGTTTGCGGTTTCAAGTGACTAAACATGTTAACCGGTATACTTAAGTAAAAAATAGGTTATTTTATGATTAACCCAAACCAACTAACCAGTTTTGATTATTAGATTGGTTTTGGGTTTATAGTTTAAAAAACCGATTATTAACTCAATCGATTATGATCAAAACGTACTGTTTTAAAAAGGTTGACCAATTAGCCGGTTAGGTTATTCCAAACCAACAACCTTTTTATGCGCCTCTATACATATAATTTATGTTAAAAAATCTGTGTATTACACGAATTGAATATAAATAAATTTATAGGTAATTAATAATAATATTTTAAAAATTATGGAACGATCAAGGAATTCGATTTTAATCAATTATAAATAAGATTTGGAATTCAACATCTTGTAATTAGAAATTAGAGTAAATTACTGATTATGTCATTTAAAAATATAGCAATTTGCTGGTTTCGTCCTTTGACTTCGAAAATTACTAGGGGTGTCCTTATTTTGAAAATTTTGCACGGGTTACGTCCTTTGTCACTAACCACGTTAATTACTTCCGTTAAAACCCCCATGTGCCTGTCACATGAGGGGTAAAATGGTCAACTTCTCACCCTTCTTCTTCCCCACTCCACCCTTCTTCTTCCCCACTTCAGCACTGTCAACCTCTCCACCGGCGCCACCTACATCCACCACCGCCCCACCGCCGTCAACCACCACCATCCCTTCCCAACCGGGGCCACCCATTTCAGGCAATCCTCCGTCTCCCCCGGCCTGATCTACGCCATCGTCACCGCCACCAAGACGTGTTTCGTCCGGTCCGCCGGCGACATCGTCGGATAATTCTACTGGGTTATTTAGTCAATTCCTAACCCTTCTCCATTCTCCTCACTTCAGTAATTTACCCAAGTCACCACCAGAAAGCAGAGCCACAAAAGAACAGAAAGTAAACACAAATTTCTCAAATTGCTTGATAATTCAAATAAAAATGAAGGAAAAAAACACACAAAGAGATATGAAATTACCCCATTTATTAAAACGGGAAGTGGTGTCTGGTTTTTCAAATTGAATGACGCCTTCAAGGGGGACGTTTTCTTGAGTAACAACGGAGATGGGTTGGTCATCGGAATCAGCGAAACTGGAAGAGGGTTTCGGTTTGTTGGTGACGTCTGCGTTAACGGTTAGCGTTCTGAGATTGGATGAGGATGAGGAGGATAAGAAATTGGAGCAGCGACTGGAGAAAAGGGGGGGATTGGGGTGGGTGGACTTGGGGGGATGAAGTGTTTGCGTGGATAGAGCGGTGGTAGCTCCAGCTCCAGCTCCGGCACCGGCTGGGGCTTGACCTAGGTGCGGATACATGGTTCCACTTCAAAGTTTACCCAATCAATGGATAAAGTGAGGAGAATGGGTTACGAATTGACTAAACTACCCATCACGTGGATGGGGCGTGGCCCTTTTAACGGAAGTAATTAACAGTGTTAATGACAAAGGACTTAACCCGTGCAAACTTTTCAAAAAAAGGACACCTCTAGTAATTTTTAAAGTCAAAGGACGAAACCAGCAAATTGCTATATTTTTAAAGGACATAATCAGTAATTTACTCTAGAAATTATAAGAAATTATTAATTTTCTTTTTTAGAATAGGTATAGACTATAGACTATTTAGATGATAGAAATAAAAATATTTGATTCTTGATGCTTAGATGTTATATTTTGTGAGAACGTGAACTTAAATACATGATTTAAGTTATCAGAGATCACAAAAATTTCTGGACCTTTAGTTGTGCAGGATTTTACTCGATCAGATCCTCTATTTTCATAAACAATCAATGACCGTTTTGACAAATTTTGGTATTTTTATGGTGCGTGAAAGAAAGTCGCAATAAAATGTAGTTGTTGGTGGTGCAGTGGGTCTAACATCGATTCAACCTCTTGCCAAAAAGATTATAGTTGTAAAATATCTAATGAATGCTAGTCTTGGTTTCTTGTATTTTAATAAAATGAGTTTGTTAGTCGTTAGAAAAAACTTTAACACACCTTCAAAGTAACTCACAAAAACAATTTAAACCAAATAGTTTGTCTTTAATTAGAGGTCTAATTGTACTAAATCTTTATAAATTTTTTTAAATTAAATACTTATTATAAAATAATTCAAGCAACTCTATGTAGATAGATGTTTAATTCCAATATTTTTAGAAAAGGAAAACATGCATTTATAAGCACATTTTTTTAATTTAAAATTAAAATAAAAAAAAAAGTAATTTTATGTTCATTAAATCATATGTTTTATAATATTATTTTTTGGTTGTCAACAATTTATTGATTCTCTTTTTAGTGTGCAGAAAGTGGATTTAATAAAAATATAAGTTTGCCTAAAAACATGAGAATAAAAATTAAGTAAAATAAAATAAAATAAAATAAAATTAAGTACAAAAAATAAACATATAGTAGAAAAATCCGAAATTCCAATCGTATCCGAAAACCCGAAAAAATTGATCCGAATTATTTTTCAGGTAGTTCGGATAGATTCGGGTCGGATATAAATTTTTCTAGTTCGGATCGAATATCCGAATTCAACCCGAATAACCCGAAAAAACCCTGTTTTTTCGGGTTAGTTAGTTTGTTCGGATGTAAAAATCAAACTTATAAGGGTTGTTCGGATAGATTCAGGTCGGATAAGCATACATGTTTTTCGGGTCGGGTTTCGGATAGGGTCCCAAAATTTTCAAATCCGAATAAACCGAACAAACTGTTATCCGACCCGATAAACACCCCTAAAAAATAGTACAAAAAGTAGTAATATAAATTAAACATAGAAAATATGTGTTTTTATGTTTTAAGCTTATTAATCACTAAGATGTTAACATATGTTAATTTTATAATTAATCTGTTAATTTTGTGAATCTAGCAAACACATATGTTGATTGATGAACGGTTATGATAAAACAAATGGACCCAACCAATTATGTTTTGTCATAGCGGTAAGATGTATGTGTAAAGAAAGTGATAAAAGACTCAGGTTCTAGATTCGATCATTGATCCCCTTTGGTTTTACCGACCTTCCACCGTCGTACCTTTAGACTAGTGGGCACTGGGAAGCTCGGACATCCTTTAGCCATTAGAGCCGCATATGAAGCACCCGACAGTTTGATTAGTTGACCGTTAAAGAAAAAAGCAAAGGGACCGGAACTTGGTAAATGGATCTAAATTCATGGCCCAGGTTGAAACGGGTAATTAAAAAACATCATAACACGCTTTCCACGTGGCAATCATCCAACGATCAAAAAATTTTCTACTATGACTACTCTTCATTTCAAATGCATAACAAATCACGAGAAGTTAGAAACAATATAAATAGAAGAAAGACAAATGAAATGGACAACTTGATGACACACACTTTAGGGGTGAGCATACCAAACCGAAAACCGAAAAAAAACCGAAACCGAACCGAAAACCGAACCGAAAATAACCGAAACCGACTTAACCGATCGGTTATGGTTAACATAGGGCAATAACCGAACCATTCGGTTACGGTTTCGGTTTACCCAACTCCATTAACCGAAATAACCGAAACCGAACTGATATATATATGTTCTTGTATTTTTTATATGTTTTTAATGTATTTTTATGTATTTAAATCATATTTTCATGTGTTTGAACCTATTTTCATGTATTTTTCATGTATATGATGTAATATTTATGTATATGTATACTTGAAAGAGATTCAAAACACTTCAAAACAATAAAAACGAGTTCGATAACTAAATTTATAACTTCAAAATAATCACCACGAAAATAACCGAAAAAACCGAAATCGAACCGAAACCGACCTATATAACCGAAAAAACCGAAACCGGTACTCGGTTTCGGTTTTGGTTACCTAAACTCCATTAACCGAACCGTCGGTTTCGGTGAAGGCCAATAACCGAACCGACATTTGCACACCCCTAACACACTCTTATGAAAAATCCACACACATGATAATTATGAGAAAGGTTGTTATCTAGTTTTTGATTTGTAATTGACAGGTTGTTTTGCTAGCAAAAACATTTATAATCCTTGTTCACATTCATGTTATTCTGGCCAAACACTCTGATTAAACCTGGTAGTTTATGTAGATCCTTCTGGAAGATCATTTGTTATAGGTTGTGAGTGAGAGTTAAAAATAATATCGGCATCATGACATCACGCATGGGTGTAAACAAGCCGAGTCGATTCCAAGTCCGTTAAGGCTCGAGCTCGGCTCGTTTTGACTAAATAAGACTTGGGCTCGAGCTCAGCTTGTTAAGAGCTTTATTTTCAAGGCTCGAGTTCGGCTCGTCGAAAAATTTTTAGGCTCGAGCTCAGTTGGGCTCGTTTATATTTTTATTATTAAATTTATTTATTTTAATTACTAATTTAATATATATTTATAATTATTTTTTCCAATTTTAACATAAAATATATTGTTTAAATATATTTATCATAATTTATATGTAAAAATAATTAATTATATATATATTTTTTTGAACAATCATACTATCCTACTCCTACTCTACACCCAATATTCCACTCTTGCTTGGATTTAAACCCAAGACCTCCGATCTAAGAAGCAATGCCTCTACCAAGTGGGCTAGTCCCACATTGGCAATTAATTATATACACTTAACATAATAAATAAACATTATAAAAATAATAGCTTGTTTAGACTTGCGAGCCGGCTCGAGCTTGATATGTAAGGCTTTGGCTCGGTCTCGGGCTTGATAATTAAACAAGCCATATTTTTGGGCTCGGGCTCGTTTAGGCTCGACTCGTTCGAGTTTTTTACAGATCCGATCCCGAATATTTCACGAGCCAACTTGATTCGTTTACACCCCTACTGACATCACGTAAGTAGTGAGTATGGTTAGTTGGTTACACTTATACTCACTAAACTTGTTTTATGGTGTTAGAAGGGTGTAAACATATCAAGACAGCTCGCGAAATACTCGGGATCGGATCGGTGAAAAGCTCGAACGAGCCGAGCCTTAACGAGCTCGAGCCCAAAGCCCAAAAGTATGGCTCGTTTAGTTATCGATTTCAAGCTGGCTTACGAGCCTTAATAAGTTTTTTGTTTATATAATTCTTATTTATTATATTAAGTGTTTATTCAGAAAATTAATTATTTTTATGTATAAAATTATGATTAATATATTTAAATCAAATATTTTATGTTAAATTTAGAAAATATAATTATAAATATAATTAATTAGTAATTAAATGAAATAAATTAAATAATTAAAATCTAAACGAGCCGAGCCGAGCCGAGCTCGAGCATAAAAATTTCTAACGAGCCTAAAAATTTTCAAACGAGCAGAGCTCGAGCCTAGTAAATAAAATTCTTAATGAGCCGAGCTCGAGCCTAATAAATAAAACTCTTAACGAGCCGAGCTTGAGCTCGAGCTCGAACCCTAATTTATCTTAACGAGCCGAGCTCGAGCCTTAACGAGCCGAGCTCCAGCCTTAACGAGCTTGGGATCGGTTCGGCTTGGGTTTTTTACACCCCTAGTGTTAGTGTGAAAGATAGTGAGGTATAGTCTCGTGATTGGTGAAACAAAATAAATAAAAGTGAAAAATTATTAATCTTGTCTCATGCTTATGACCACACTCAATGTGTCATGTTCAATCTAACATGATTTTCAAGTTTGTATGGTGTTTGGAAGCGTAACAGGTTGACGCCGCGAGCCTACAATTTTTACAACTATATTTAATTTTTCAAGTTTTTTTATTTATTATTCAATTTGGTAGATGCAATATAACTATATTTAATTTTATATTATTTAGGTAATATTAGATATTAATCGATCAGATAATTTAAATTGTTTTATCAATAGATCGATTATTTTCATCACAAAACATCGTTTGTAATCCGTAGAACTATGTCCCAAGATTTATTTACTAGTTTAGCTTGGGTGGAGTGAGGTCGGTATATAAAAATATATGCTTGATATAATTTTATCATAAATATATAAATCTTTTTAATATATACGATGTGAAGTTAAATAAAGACTAAATAATAATAAAAAAAAAAAAAGTAAAAGGGAGGTACTAGGAATGTTTGCAAAAGTGGGATGGGGAGTTTAGGAAATGAAAAAAAAATAAATATAAATATAAAATATAAATAAATAAATAAAAAACAATGAATAAATTCAAATGGAATAAAATAAAGTATGAATACGAAGTGAAACTTACAGCCAAGGGACATCACCTACAAGCATCCAGTCCCCATCTTTGTCTTCATATATTGCTATGTATTCACAACTCTCACTTTCTTCCTTCATTGCTTCACCTACATCATTCATTATTTCATTTTCTAAAATAATTTACATAATGTCATAATGTGTTGTTACTAGCAAAGGAAATGATGGCAAATGCAATAAAAATAATGCAAAGTTTTTTTTTTTTTCTTTTTAAACAATAAAAGCTTAAAAGAACCATCTATGTATTAGTGTTTTTATCTTTTTTAACAACAAATTGTCAGTCACTCGGGATTCCTTAACAAATAAATCACCCTTTCGCCGAATAAAATGGGGGTGGTGACCTGACCCACCTGTTCAGGAAAAAACACAGCCACAACTAGAAAAACTCCATGTGTAAACCTAGAGCAATATTTGCTATAGGCGAGACTCCAACCAAATACCTTAGGCAATCGCTAGTTCATAATAAGGTTGTCTAAATAGTTCGACACTTGAAAATCGATCAAAAAAAGTACGGAAATACGCTTGTTTGTTTTTGGCTTGGTTTTAAACGAGCCTACCGAATCGGTTTATAAATGAACCGAGCACGAGCAAATGTTAGTTCTCTCGTAGCTTTTTTGATTTAGCTCGAATATTTATTAATTTATTATACATATATATATATATATATATATATATGATTTACTACACACACAATTATTTCATAGATAGTTAACATAAAATAGACAAATACTTAAGTCTTTAAAGAGTAAATATTTATATTTCTGACTCATTTTGTATAATGCATTAAAACATAACAATAAATAAAAAATGCAAATCTAAATATCTATGTTAACTTTTAAGTCTTTCATTTTTTTTACGCATCTCTCTTCATGTTTCCTTAATACGTGGCAAATTAGACTTTTTATACCAAGTTTTAATATGAAATTTAGCAAAACCGAGCTGGACCGAGTGCTCGATTCTAAACCAAACTAAGTTCGAGCATTAGTAGTTCGCTCATTTAGTAAATTTGAACCGAACCGTGTGGCTCAGTTTGAAAACAAACCGTGTGGTTCAATGCATTAATTTACATCTAGAAATATGGCATATAAATTCTTTCATTTGTACATTTAGCTTCTTAGATTATTCTCGAAACTACAAAGTGGACCCAAGAGTTTCTTTTATAGGACCACATTCGTATACTACTAACACATATTAACAAATGTTAGCCGTTAAAATGGTTTAAGTATTAACCATGGTCCTTGGTTTAACACTCGTGCATATATGTATTTCCTTTGCCTTTAATTTTTTTACAACATCTTTTACATCAAATAAAAGAGAATTGAACAACATACCAATTCCATAACAATCAAAGAGCTTCTCAAGAGTCATGCCAAGATCATAATACCCTTTAAAACAACTCAAATCCACCTTTCTAAGAATTGGTACACCATCCATGCTCACTTTCACACACATTTTCGTCACGTCACACATACCTTTCTTCCTATACAAACACACCGGTGGCCATCCGACCATCGAATCCATATTGCTGCTTTTCCCACCTCCACAAACATCCATCTCTGATCGCCCTGAAAACAACCTCTTCTTCTCCCTTCTCTCACCACTGCCACCGCCACTGTCACCGCCAGGTAGCCCCAATCTAAGTTCAGTAATCTCAAGGCCTAGCCCTTGAGGCTCCATATTTTTTTTTTCCTTTTTATTCTACTTTTAAAGAAACAACTAGAAGATAAGTTATATGTTGTCTGTGGGTGATGCACATGTATATATACACACACAAATAAAGAAGACATTGGAAGAACAAAGAGGGGTCAATCATGTTAGTGGTCGGTCACATGAAGTTAAGGGTGGGGGTGCACTTATACCATATCACAACCAACAACACATTAACACTAATTAAAAGCCGGCAAATATTAAAAAAGTTGAAATATTTGGGATATTAGGCACGATCGAGATTAGGGTTTCTTGTTGATTTTCTTGATTTATGGTGGGTTTGATTTGTGGCCGTTGGATCAATGTGGGTTTATGGAGACAGACCATGTGATCGTTGCCTTCTTAAAATCTGACCATGTTTCTGACCAAATCATACCATTTACACACCAAGTTACAATATTACTTACGTGCTTTAATAATTAAGTTGCATGGATTGTATGTTATGTATGCCATTCATGCGGTTTAAAATGACTATGCTATCTTAAACTATATAAGCCAAGATAAAAAAAAAAAAAAACCTTACCTAGTATATTCTTATTATTTAGCAAGGTTTAGGTTCTGAAGGAAGGATAAAGACAAACATTACCTATATTCCACTTGGGATACAGACAGGGGCGACCCTGAGAATTCAAGTGTTCCGGACGTACTGAGAAAAAATGCCCCTAGTGAATTATAAACTTGTGTTTTTTCGGTTTTGTATTTGGAGATATAAGTAAATATATATAATTTAAAAACAATTTTTAAAATTTTTGTGCCCTTGCGATATATGGGCCCTGGACGGAGGTCGGGTTTGCCCCTCCCCAGGGCCTCCCATGGATACAGAGGCTGTTTTGAATAAGTTTTCAGCATGAAATTATCGTTTGAAGTTAATTATCCAGCATGTTTATCATTATTTTTACAAAATAAGTAAGATAACGTACAAACAGTCTTACGACAATTATCCATTCATGGTTATGTTTTCATATGTGGAGGTTTATAAACTAACATGATTTTCAAATGTATATCATGTGATTCCGGTGCATCATGTGATTGAAACTGTTAGCCATTATTAATTTCTTAAGCTTCTTCTCCGATTCCTTGTCATCCTTCTCATCATGATTTCTCGAACATTTATCTTGACGTGTTTGGTAATAATCGATGGTATGCCCTTTTCATCATAAGAAATACTTTGAGAAATATTTTTATTTGATTATTTAAAAAAACCAAAGGCCAATTGCTTTAGCGATCGCTCTATGATTTTTTTTCTTTTTATATTGATTTTAGTGGACGAATTTTCTCAGTTTTTTCTATTTAAAAATTAGTTTTTGTATATAAATTAAGTGTGTTCACTAATTTATTAAATGACAAAATCAGCTAAACATTTTTATAGAGTTGTGAAAGAAATCAAATGACTCAAGAACTATTAGATAGTTAAACACTTTGATATGAATCCAGAGGTTTTAAGAACAATGTTCTTATATTAAAACTCAATTAAAAACTATTGACAAATGAAAACAAACCCTAATATTTATATTAAACCTAAAGATAATGATAAACTAAACAAATAAACTTAAAAGGTAATTAAATTGATAAATTTTTAAATTCAAATCTTTAAAACAATCTTCATCATGGGTTCCATTCTAAATCAGATTGGGTTACCAGTTCTCCTGTATCACAATTTTAATTGTATTTTTGGTTTGAATTTTCTAATTCTTATAAGTTTTCAGATTCATATTTGAAAACTTAAATCGAATTGAACAAACTCGTCATCTAAACAATCTCATGGATAACCTATATTTACCAAAAACTTTCACTGAAGTCTCATGACATTTGGGTAAATATTTTTGTCCATTATTAAAGATATCAATGTCCTATTTACGGTGTACACATATAATATATATGTGTAAGTCCTCAATGGATAAAGTAAAATTGCTTTAAATTTAACGCTATTTACTTATTTTGTGAAAATAACGTTAAAAGCGTTGGATTATTAAGTTCAAACGATAACATTAAGTCGGGGACTCTTTCGGAGCAGCCTCTCTATCCCAACCGGGATAGGAGTAGGGTTTGTCTTCATTCTTCGCCCAGACCTTACTGAAAAGTGAGAATATACTGAATAAGTTTGTATATTTGTTTATTTTTAAAATTACCTTATGCATTGGTTATGAAAACCTTTTTTGTTCCTAAAAGTTGATATATAAAAATCGAATGAATGTGGTTTCCTGCACACTTTTTTTTAAGAAAAAAGGTAAAATAAATAAGTTAATAAATTTTATTACTTTTTATAGTAATGTTATGTAGAACCCATTAAATAATGAATTTTTTAGAACAATTAAATACAAAACAGCCATCTAATATACTTTTAAACTTATTTCACGTATGCATAGAGGTGCACAAATCGGTTAACCGGTCGAAAACCGGTTTTGGAATAACCGAACCGGTTAACCGGTCAAAGGCTAGAAACCGGTTTGGTTAATAACCAGTTTTTTAAGCTCAAAAACTGAAACCGTATAATAACCGAAACCGGTTAACCGAACCGGTTAATCTTCAAATAACCGATTTTTAGTGACTTGGACCGGTTAACCGGTTTGGTTAACCGAATTGGTCTCTTGAAACCTCAAACCGGTCCTAAAACGCCGGTTTTTCCAAAAACCGCCGGTTATTTCAAAAACCTATAACCGATTGCAATAACCGGTTACGAACCGTTACCGGTTCGGTTAACCAGTTTTTTTGTGCATCTCTACGTTTGCATACACGATTTGAACACTACACTTATAGATAAAAGAGAGACACTTTAATAACCTGGATGTCCTCTTGTGGACAAATTAAATACTTATATTATTTTAAAAATGTATAATATAGACAATTTAGTAGCTTTATTAATTAATATGTAGAAGAGTGAAACACAATGATTCACCAGAAGAAAATAAAGGTAAATGAAGCTGTCGTTACGTACAACTCAACTCATATGTTTTTTGACTTGTGGCTTAGGATGACTCATGTGTTCCTATTCTTTTCCACAACTTCTCGAATAGTACCGGAAAAAGAAAAATAAAAAAAATTGTTTTTATGAATGATAACAATCATGGTTCATTTAAATAGGTATCACATAGACAATTTAACAAAAACAAATACGTGTTATAGTATTATTATTATATGATACTTGGCATGTTTTTATGTTATATATGTATTTTGAGCTCTAGTGACATGAATATACCAAACGTTTTTAAACTTTAAATGAAGGCTTGACGATTTGTTAGAATGGTACTTTTTTTTAATATACATATAATTCCAAATAACTTGTGGAGGAGCCAACATTTTCGTATAAAAATAAACCCCAACAACATGTGTGGCCATGAACAGAAGATTTTATAATTTATATGATTTACAAGCACCAACTATTAATTTTAAAACTATTACTATCATGGGCGGATCTACATTGAGTGGAAGGGGTGGCAAACTAAAAAAAATATCGTTAGTATAAACCTTTTAATAAATTAAACTAAAAAACATTAGGCTTTCTTGTGTTTTATCAACAGTCCTCTAATTAACTTAAATTTTCTACTTATTTTTCATTATGTTGACCATGTTTAGAATATAGGTCTTAAAATCATTTGAACTACAAGTTATTTAATATTGAATTTTTGATAAATGAAGAAGAATATTTTGTTTTAAATTTATAAATTTAACTGGCTAGCAGTTCATGTTCCGTGAATGTTATCATAGTATATATAACGTTCTTTTTTACTTAAATTTGTTATCCCTTTAAACAAACTTACTTTTATTTGTTTTAACCGACCCATTTTGACCCTATTAATTTTTTTTAAAGTAAGTCAACAAACCCATAAAAAGTACGAGAAAAAAATTTCAGAAGAGAAAGATTACAATAAACTGGTAGGTAAGCGCGTAACTAGTTGCGCCGTAACTCTCTTTTTGAATTGCAAATCCAATCCTACTAAAAACCATACTTTGGGTCCTAAGAGCCGAGATATTATTATGCATGACCATTTGACCTATCTTAAGAAAATCCACAGCCTCCGGGGCTAGGAACCCAAACGTATCGAAAACAAAGGGAGTAAACACATATTAGTTCTCCAAGCAAGCTTTCCCGTGTTTAGCAACTTTGACTAATTCCGCTTTTAAAGCAGCATGACCCGCCACGAATCTATTGTCCCTCAGCTCAACAAGAGGGGATACTCATGTAAGGTCCACACACTGTTATAACCGTTTTAGTCATGTTTTCATCTATTTGTTTTCTGCCCCATATTTTCGAATTGTTTTATAAACGAGTCAAACTAATTTATCCAGCGATCATTCGATCCGACTAAAGGGGTAGAAAGGTCATTTCGATTGTCCACCTCCCAAAGACCAAAGCAATTAGCAATTGGGGCTTTGTGGCATGAAACGTAGGACCATAAAGGTGGGCTTAAGCGCTTGGCAACGTGAAAACCACGTGACTTTAGTTTTTGTATAAGACTGCACGTGGACCATATCTAGTGGGCCCAAATCAATGAGCCAAGCCCAAATACTGTTCACTTTTTCGATACATCAGATTTGTTTTCTGTTTTCCAACTTTAAACGGTAAACATGAGGCTAACATTTAAACAATCAAACTGAAAACTTTATGGTTGCCACTTCTTTAGAAGTAAAACTAGTTGTCATTCAGTGAGCTGCCGTGACTTCCGTAGATTTTGTTTTGAACGGCGAAGGTCTCAATCGTGTGAACCCACTGTTTTCAGGCCATGTCACCAAGGTCTAGTTACCTGGACCTCCCATGAGCTACCACAACCACCTCAGGAGGAAACCTCACTGAGAAAACTCCCTGACCCCCCTCAGACCCCTTTTTTGCCGAGGGATGGATTTGAACCCAAGACCTCCCATTTGAAAGAATCTCGGGTACCATTGAGACATTGCCTCATTGGTACCTCCGTAGATAAAAAAACTAACATGACGCAACCACATATTCCAAAAAATAAACAGTATTAACACTACAACGTAAAACGTAGACTGATTCGATTTTAAATAATATTTACGGCCAAAACACTAATTAAAACAATTATGCTTATGAGTTTAATTTTTAAGAATTGTGCTATTCTTATGTTTGATTTTCATATCATTTATATATAATATAAACTATGTTTGAAACCTATGTATTATATAGAGTAAATAAATTTAACATATTGTACATAACGGTTTTCATGAAAATTTGTATGTTGAATGTTATCCGTTTATAAAAAAATAATAACTATTTAAAAAATATGAATAACAGTAATTAAGATTTAATAATTATAAAATTATATTTTAAGATTAGATATAATTGAAATTTTCTTATGATTTATTAAGTGTTGATAATTATTGGATATTTAATTATATAATTTAGTTATTGAAAATCATTAATATTGGTTTTCATATACATACATATAATATGGTTTTTTTTAATTTGAATATTAATTAAACAAAAGTGTCTCACGGCTTCTCCCCATTAGCAATTTTTCGCGTACATGGTCTTCCAGTGATACATGGTCTCCTACAGAGGAAACTCATCTCATAGTCTTTTTTTTTTTTTTTTTTTTTTTTTTTTTTTTTTCTCTCTCTCTCTCTCTCTCTCTTCTGAAAAACCTCCTGTTCGTTCATTCACCCATTCTAGAAACCCTTTGGTAGATGATTTTTAATTAATAACTAATATTACTTAAAAATCAAAAGACTTTTTCATAGCTAAAACATTTCATTTAAAAATTAGGGTAGAAGAAAAGTACTTTTATGCCACCCAAACATATATATAGATATATACATTTTACGAAAAATTATATCGTATTTAAGATATGTTGTTTTACTTTCTCTTGGCAGTGAATAATTGAATAATGATGACATCAATCCTAAAAAATAGAAGTAACAAAACTTTTATTTATAAATTATATAACAATATATTGTTTTGAGTTTAGGAAAATGATAAAAACCATTGACGGAGCTTGACAAAAAACTTCGAGGGGGCCGAAGGTTTTTAAGGAAGAAAACGAAAGGGGACAAAGGATTTTTAAGAAGAAAACGGAGAGGAATGAAAGATTTTTAAGAAGAAAACGGAGGGAGCTGAAGCAAGGACGGTTTTTAATAGGGCCCTGGGGGGCCCAGCCCTCATGTTTTTCCCGTCAGAAGGGTCGATTCAATTTAATTTTTTTAAAATCCTTCGGCACCATATGTTTTCTTCCTAAAAATCCTTCGGCCTTCTCCTTTTTCTTCCTAAAAATTTTTCGGCCCCCTTCGAGCTTTTTTTCAATCTCCGTCAGTGAGCTGAAGGATTTTCCGACAAAATACTACTTAGTCAACTCTTCTGAGTGTAAAAACCCACTGGCCCTCAATAAGCTCCGTAAAACTATATGCAAACTAAAAAAATAAGCAATCTGGGTTACTCATTTTTACCTTTTCAACATTTTGTAAGGCTGCTAAATTTTGTAGGACAAAAGAAGTTATGATACATAAAGATTCGTATACCTACTACCTTTATTGTGACACGTAAAGCGATTTTAACCCTCTTTTCTCATCCACTAAACTTTTTTTTGAATGGAGAAGGTCTCAATCGTGAGAACCCACTGTTTCAAGGTCATGTCACCAAGGTCTAGTTACCTGGACATCTCACGAGCCACCACAATCACCCCAGGAGGAAACCCCACTAGGAAAACCTCCTGACCCCCCTCATACCCATATTTCGCTACGGGAATGATTTGAACCCAAGACCGGCCATTTGAAAAAATCTTGAGATAACATTGAGGCAATGACTCATTAGTTCATCCACTACATTCCTTATTACTTATTTTGAAAAGTCAGTCCTATTACATTTGGCGTAATTAATATATATATTAAAAACCAACTGAAACGAATAGTAAAGTTTTGTTTTTTCGACTTTGGTCATCAAAGCTTTTATATAATATAAAGTTTTGTTTTTTTGATTTCGGCCACTAGAACTTTTAATGTTTTGTTTTCTCGATTTTTACCACAAAAACTTTTATATATTATAAGGTTTTGTTTTTTCGATTTTGCCCGCTAAAACTTTTTAAAGTTTTGTTTTTTCGATTTTAGCCACTAAAAGTTTTATATAATATAAAGTTTTGTTTTCTTGATTTTGGCCACTAAAAGTAAAGTTTTGTTTTTTTGATTTTGGTCACTAAAACTTTTATATAATATAAAGTTTTGTTTTTTCGATTTTGGCCACAAAAACTTTTAAAGTTTTGTTTTTTCGATTTTTGCCACTGAAACTTTAATATAATATAAAGTTTTGTTTTTTCAAATTTGGCCACTAAAACTTTTTAAAGTTTTGTTTTTTCGATTTTGGCCACTAAAACTTTTATAATATAAAGTTTTGTTTTTTCGATTTTGACCATAAAATTTAATAGTAAAGTTTTGTTTTTTCGATTTTGGTCACTAAAACTTTTATCCACTAAAACTTTTAGTGTTTTGTTTTCTCGATTTTTACCACAAAAACTTTTAAATATTATAAGGTTTTGTTTGTTCGATTTTGCCCACTAAAACTTTTTAAAGTTTTGTTTTTTCGATTTTGGCCACTAAACTTTTATATAAAGTAAAGTTTTGTTTTTTCGATTTTTGCCACTAAAAGTAAAGTTTTGTTTTTTCGATTTTGGTCACTAAAACTTTTATATAATATGAAGTTTTGTTTTTTCGATTTTGACCACTAAAACTTAATAGTAAAGTTTTTTTTTTCGACTTAGGTCACTAAAACTTTTATATAATATAAGGTTTTTTTTATTTTGGCCACTAAAACTTTTTAAAGTTTTCTTTTTGATTTTGGCCACTAAAACTTTTATATAATATAAAGTTTTGTTTTTTCGATTTTGGTTACTAAAACTTTTATATAATATAAAGTTTTGTTTATTTAATTTTGTCCACTACAACTTTTAAATTTTGTTTTTTTCAATTTTGTATAAATTTATGTTTATATATATATATATATATATATATATATATAATTGTATAGAGTTTGTGATGAGAGATTTGATTTTGCTATGTAACTTATGATTTTGCAAATGATATATAATACCCGTTATCGGAAGTGTACTGTGATAACCCACCGCAACGCGCGGATTGGATTAAACCTAGTTTTAGTAATAATATATATATCTTTTCCTTACAGAGTAAACTAAATTGAGATTTGGAGGAGTTGGTATGTCAGTTTGTTTTAAATTCCAACGGCACGGGATATTGGCTATGAAATTCACCGACATTGCTATTAGGAATTATCAAAATACTTAATTTTTTGTCAGAAAGGAAACAATCAAACCTTTCCAAACACTAACTTTTAATATCACCAAAATTAATTAAAAGAAAGTTTAAACGTTTAAACTAGTTTTTATAATTAATTTGCAGGTTTGTTTTGTTTTCTTTTTAACTTTTAAAATATAGTTTTTTTTAAAAAAAAAAACTTTTAGCTATTGCTGTGACATACTTTTAATAACTACATTTTGGTATAAATATTAATAAAAGACGCGTCCGTCTATGTTTTAAATCACGTTAATTGTGATATATTTAAGTTTTTCAAATAATGTTCGGGTATTCTAATGTTAATTTTAACGTCGTCATTTCAATCGTTTTGGTTTTCCTTAACATTCATTTGCAATGATGTAACTTATCATAATTTTTGAATAAATTGTCATCATGTAGTTTTTATTTATCTATGTTTCCATATACAGTCTGAGTCAAGTCGTGGCAAACTTGAAAATATTGTCTTTACATACGATCTGAAAATATTATTACATAAATTTTGTTCAAAATTGACTTGAAAATTGAGTCGTCGTATGTTTTCATATAACTCTGACCTAAAACTGACTTTTAATTCTTTTTTAAAACATGTTTTCTATATTTATTAACGTTTATTTCTATGACATAACTTTTCTTTGATCTCAACACTAACCGTTATGAGTTACGACATGTTATTTTTTCATGTTTCGGTTTTCATACGTAACTTCATACCAATTTTTTATATATCTTCTACATTTTCTTTAGGTATTACACTTATATAATTGTGACATGTCTTTTTTTTGTGCATAACTATGCCTAGAATCCGCCGCAACGCGCGGGTTAGGTCACTAGTTCTTATTATTTTCCTTGAGCTACATACAAATATAAATACTTATGTGGTTTATAGGGATGGGTGGTTGAGTACTTACTGTAGTATTAAGGTTTTCTCGCCTCAAACAAAAAATCGCAGCTTTAAGTCTTTAGGGTGACAACATTATCATATATTATCTAGGTGTTGTCAATTTTATCTCATATATTTTTGATGTGGCTCTTAAAAAATTGTGGTTTTTAGAGTTTCTTTACTTGAAATTAATTATGTGTTAAATGATTGAACTATTTTATTCATTAAGTTCCATTACGATTAATGCTTTAGAATCAGACTGAATATTGAACTAAATGGATCGGTTGGACTGTATTTAAAAACCATATAACATTATAAATACATAAAGTATATAAAAAATTAAAATTAAAGAATTACAAATGAATTTAAACAAACATAATCTTCATAAAAATATAATGTATGGTTTTAATATTTTATACTTTAAATTTAAAAGGAAAAAAAAAACTAAAACTAGCCGGTCATAATAACCTGTAGTTGGTGACCGACTGCTTCATATGAAGGAAGAAAGAACACACTAATTTGAACCGCTTTCCATTTAGTGGCGTAGCTACTGTTAGTCTTAAGGAGCATCCGCTCACCTTAAAAAAAATTACATTATTATATATTAAAATCTTGACCAACCTCTTAATATTTCGCAATTGTCTCACTTAAATTTGCATAATTGCACTTGTGATAAAATTTAAGTGATAGTTATACTTACTTTTTTGGAGAAAGAGTTACTTAAAAAAGGTTTTCGTAGAAGTTGTTTTAGATATATTTTAAAAAAATAAAACCCAGTAGAGAACAAATATGCCCGTCAATCTTAACTAATAACAAGATAAATGCGTATATTGGGCAAACAATTATTGTATTTTGGTTGAAACGGTAACATTATAATATAGAATGAGTAGAGATGAATAACACCTTAACACAATGTGGGTGATGGATACCTGAAAAATTACGTGAATATAATATATTCAAACAAATAAGATGATCAATAATATATTTGATGAGATAATCATTAAAAATTATTCAATTAAACTATTTGTTTAGTTATAATTTACTTTAATTTGAACAAAATTGACGTTTTTTTAAATGACTCGTTTAAACCCAAAATAATTTTGCTTAAACTCATCTTAACCTACACCCATCATAACCCGCAACCGTTCTTACCCGTTACCTAACACAAAATAACTCACATATTTTATCAGGCATAAAAACAACTTTAGATGTATTGTCTATTTATTATGCTTTTATATATAAAATTTAGATTGATTGTTTGTTTTAACATGATCCGACCCGATTCAACCTAACTCGATCTGAACAAAAAGATCCTTAAATGATCATAAAAAATTTTAGTCCCTCGTGATAAAAATTCTTGGTTCGTCATTGTTTCCTGTGCGGTCCCCGTCTCAACAAGATGGATTACAATCCACTTTACCCATCAGATTGTGAGACAAAATAGTCATAATAGTGTCATTTTAAAACTATTTGAAATAGTTCTGTCATGATTCAAGAATTTTCCATGTATTTTGTCCACATGTTACTTCTCAAGTTTTTGCTCCATTAATGCATCCATTACTCGCAATACGAACCAATTTTCGAATATGCTCTTGTTCAGTTTCTCTAAATTGAATACTATACTTACTGTAAAATGGTATAATTTGCTTCAAATAATTAAAGATTAAAAATTAGTCCTGAATCTCTTTTGTATATAAAAGACATTAAGACCGAATATCAATCTCTAATTCAATCTGCTTTTGGAATATTAAAAATAATATATCATTCTTAAATGTGTTTATTCATATAAGAGACAGAAATCTAATATATTTGGGACTGAAATCTAATAATCAATAAACTTTAAAAAAAATTATATGGCATTCAATCTGCTTTTGGAATATTAAAAATAATATATCGTTCTTAAATGTGTTTATTCATATAAGAGACAGAAATCTAATATATTTGAGGCTGAAATCTAATAATCAATAAACTTTAAAAAAAAAATTATATGGCCCAAATGTATTTATTACTAAAACTTGGTCTAAAAATAGTTTTCTAAAGATAAGATGTTAGTTATCAATCTCTAACATAAGTCACAAAAATCAGTCCTGTGTATTATTAGCAACTGATAAATCAATCTCAAATGCCATACATAGGAGACTGATACATAGTATTTGTTGCTTTTGTCACTATAGGTGTAACACCACAAATTCTTTTTTGTATGTATTGTATTATATTTATTTTAATATCATCCTATTTCTACATGTAACCCGTGGGGAATACAAGAGAATCCTATTATAACATGTCACATCTTCTAACCCAATTCATGTATATTAATCGAAACATATGTAAATATGTAATTAAACATGTATTAGACATTGATGGTCAATGGGCCGATGGTGGCCCAACAAAGAGACGTAATGCACCAACAACACCAAATATGTTTTGAAAATTAGCTGACAAAACTACGGGCCTGAAAACCATGGGGGCCTACTTTGGTTCAGTCTGATTGTTATTAAACAGGGGGCAGATGGTTGATGTATGGATAGGATCTGGAGAACGTGTGCATACATCAGTCCATGGATGCAGATATTCAATTCTTGGATGAAACGGATGCCACGTGGATACGTCAAGTAACTAGCTTGTAATACTTCCAAAACATACCAACGATGTCTTGTACTAATGGTAAGATGGAGGTATAGGGGAAATGATAGAAAACCCAGGTCATGGGTTCGATTCTTGATCCCACCCGGTTTTACCGGCCTTCCATCGTCGTGTCTTTGGGCGGGTGCTTGGGTTGGGTTTTTCCCGGGAATTGGTGGCTGGTGGGCTATGGGCTCCGTCCGTCTGGACTAGTGGCCAGCTTGGGCATCTGTTAGCCATTATACAGAGTACCCGACAGTTGATTAGTTGACCGTTAAAAAAAAATACTTCCAAAACATTTTCTAATATGTGAAAACACACACCATTTTTTATCCAAACATATGACGTCATATTGATTTATTCAAATGTATTTTTTGGATAACGAATAATATTAATGAAAATTCTTTTCTTTCTTTGACTTTCATTATGATTATATTATAACAAGAGAAATAATTTTATTCTTTTATAATTGACTTCCATAAATTTTTATGATATTAATGAAAATTCTTTTCTTTTTTTGACTTTCATAATGATTATATTATAACAAGAGAAATAACTTTATTTCTTTTATGATTTACTTAAATTTTTTCTTTGCATCTCAATATTTCTAGAATTGTGTCTCCTAAAGTCACTACCATCTTACACCAAGTCGCAACAACTTTCATGTTTGAGATGTAGTCTTGCAATTAATGAATAGATGGTCCTTCAATTCTATCACATATTGTTGTAGGCAAACCCATGTTTCTTTTTGCAAAGACTACGATTTAGTGTTTAGGATTTAGGATTTAGGGTTTATGATTTATGATTTATGATTTAGGGTTACAAACCATGGTGTTTCCATCCATTTTCATCGATCACTCTTGTGAAATAATTGAATAGGTTGATTATCTCAATACAATTTTGCTGCTCTTGTTCTTCTACTCTCTTTAATTCATTTCCTCCGTAGAATCGGAAACTCCATTTAAGACGTCGTGATGTCTTGAAAGTTTCAATTAATTGTGTTGAAAGCTTTCTAGAATCTCACTTAAAAAGCATCGCTTTTCTATTTGAAGGTTTTAAAAAGCTAATGTCTCGCTGAAAACCATCAACAATATTTCTGTCTGAAATTAAAACACATTGTTCCTTGTTTACCGTCGTGTCAATTAATCACCTTCTTAGGCATGCTAGCAAGAATCTTCAACACTATCTTGTATATGCAACTCACAAGATTAATCGGCTGGTAATCATCCAAAAATCAAGGAATCTTTATTTTTGGGTTATATGGATGTATGTGTAGTATTAGCTTCTCTTATATAGGTCAAATGTTAAAAAAGTTATTAACCGTGTCCTAAAATTTTTTTGTTAATCTTTACTTAAATTAAAATTAATTCTACAAGGCCCAACACTAATCGTTATTTAACTTTTTTTGACAATGTAGTCAACGTTAAAAAATTAGTTAGATGCATAACCTGTAGCATCACGATTCAAAATATCAATACATAGATAAAGAATCACGAACGGTCAATCAAAAGATGAGTCGAAAACCCGTGTCTTAGCTACCTTTAACTATTAAGGGTAAGTAAGGTATCGTATCCACAGGGAATCAGTGAAAAGTGCTAATCTTGACTATAAACTTATTAATCTAAGAAAAATGAAAACTTTGGATTGAATTGAATTAAAAGAATCGTTTAAAAGAACAAACTTCAACTTTTGATTTGAAAACAGTTATAAGAAAAAGGTAATCACTTCCGGGTTTAGGTTAATGAAATCACAATGATTTTAGGTTAAACTTAGTTGGAAATCACATAGACACGATTTTGTTAATTGGTTTGATCAAAGTGACAACAATGGAACAAACGTTTAAGAGTTGCTTATTCACACAATTATCAATTTAGATATGCAAAGCAACACACAAATACCAATGAGTAAATGATGCAACGAAACCGAATCACTGATGGCAAAACGTAAATGCTTAGACACAAATAAATCGTTTACATCAATCAAACCACAATTGAATTCAAGTTATCAAACCAAAAACAATCTAAAAACCTAAGTTTAAACATTCAATCAAAGTTCATTCACTAACCTAATTGCCCGGAAGCAATTACAAAAGAAAACTAGCCACACATCTTCATTAGCACTTGTTGATTCTTGATTCGGGTGATGATTCCACGATTACGGATGGATTCGGAAGAGTTTAAATGCCCAAAATCGTCACTTTTTTGCCCCCAATTCGTCCAGAAAAGAGTTGTTTTCGAAACCCTAGGATAATGCCATAAATATGGGAAAGATTTGCTGAAAAATCAAGTTTTCCGGCCTCCGGCGTATCATACGCCGGGCCTGGGCGTATGATACGCCCAAACTGATGTCCTACGCCTGCCAGATTCTGCCAACGCTTAAAACTAGGCGTATGGTACGCTGGCCGTATGAAACGCTGGGTGAAAACTGAGTTTCTCGACGAGATGAAGCCATAGGTGAGATCACTTTGGGCGTATGAAACGCTGGGTTGGTCGTATCATACGCCCAAAGTGATCTCACCTATGGCTTCGTCTCGTCGAGAAACTCAGTTTTCATATATTATGGGCCCCGTAACTCTTCTCCTAGCTCCAGTTATGCGTCCCCGAAGTTTTGGCTTCCCGAAAACCACGTTCTTGCACTCTTTAGCACTCGACGCCTCTTCTAACCCTCCAATTTGCTCCCGAACACACCTTTAAACTCTTCACACCTGAAATTCACAAACATACTCAAAGTAAACGTGTTTCGGACCAAAATCCACTAATATCACGTATTTACACATTGATTAAAGCGATTATTTACCACGTGATCACGTCTCTACATTTGTCACTCTGTCTCGTAAAGCTTAATTAAAACATACCTCGTCCTAAAAGAAAGCGTCATTTCATCATAAAAGCTGAAAATGTATATCGTTGTAAAAGTGAACATCAAACAAGTTATATGCAAACACAACAATAAATATAAAACTAATAAAAAACTAAAAGAAAAACATAACATAAAAATATAAAAAAAATGTACACGGTTTTAACCCGAGTAGTTCTTGTGAAGGTGGTAAGTGCATGCCGAAAAAATTTACTACGTTGCTACTATGTGCTTGTAATGCCCATCGAACGTTGTCAGATGTTACGTATGGTAAAGTTATCCTATCATTGATTTTTATTATAACGAGTGGGGTTGACCCGCGCTCCGCAGCGGGACGTAGATTGATTTTTTGATCAATGTTAGTATATAAAAGTTTAACATTTAAAGATAAGACCCTGATGTAAATTTGAGATATTCTATTATAGGTCGATTATACCAAAAGTTGTTATAAACGAATTAGTAAACCATTTTTAAAGATCAAAACATATGGTATAATAATTTTGAATAAAATTATGGTAGTAAATATGAAAAAGTAGCAAAAAACATGAAAAAAATCGTAATAAAAAACTGTTTCATTGGTAAAACTGAAAGATGTGGAATGTTGAAAAAAGAAGAAATAATTAATGTAGGAATCCCTAGAACGTTTAGCAAGAATATTAATAAGATCTACGAATATATATTAATCAATTCAGGAAAACAAAATATGATATAAAGTGAAAGTCAGCTGCCTCTATTTCTATTTTCTGTAAGCGAGCTCGGTTATTTGTAGTTGTGCGATGTACGATGCATGCAATTCTTCTGGATTTCTAAGAATATTCAAGATTACCAAAAGATATCATAGGTCATTATAATATGGTAAAAATATAATAAAGGACTAAAGTATGACATAATGTGATTAAAACATCAATAACACGATAATAATAGATTGTAAGTGCAAAAGTAGAAAAACGACATCAGACATTAATTAGGAAAAACAAAATATGATTTAAAGTTGAACCTACCTATGTTAAGTCCTTCTATCATTTTAACATCTTCTAGAATCATTTTCTTTATGAGGAGTTGAAAACCTGAAATAACTTACCCCAATTTCGCTATGCGTGCTAGTTCGAATAAAGTGTTTATTGTTGGCATAAAATTGAACAATTTATTAGTTCCAACATTTATAACTGGACATGATGTGCCCAGATCAGTGGCATTAACTCATATTAGATTTTGTCTGAGTCTTTAAGTACACCAAATGCTATAACATTATCAAATTTTACAAAATAAGTGACATAATATCTTTGATCATTCAAATTATAAAAGATATGATAATTTACCATTTCACACATGATACATAGACTTGGGAGCTCCAAACTGCTGCAATTTGATTTTACTTTCCTCAATTAAGAAAAATAAAATAAATGGGATTTATACCGAAACATTTTTGCCTCAAATCACTTGAAACCAATAGAAGCTTAGTCATCATCATCTTCACAAAAGTTAAGAAGGTTAAACAAAGAATGCATTTGAAACTTTTCATCCAGTTAAAGTAATCACATTGTAAATTTCTATTTTGATCAAAAATATAAAAATAGGTGCGCATTTAATATGTAAAAGAGTAATTAACATAAGTTCAGCAATATCAATAATTTTGCAACTTTTTTCTATAATACCAATGAATATTTTAATAAAAGTATGCAAAACTTATAACGCTAATCGAAATCTTTGTTCCAATTAAACTAATAATGTATAAGAATCAAAGTCATGCAATCCAAAAACCTATGTTTGTGGTTTTCTAACTTTACAACTATATCAAAGACCCAAAACTGTTGATGGTCTTGGTGATTTAAAATTAGAGAAATGAAGATAAGATATGAACAACTACCTGGACTTTCCACCCTAGAAGCTGGAATCAATGTTTAACATCTTTTTTGCACTTTAGTTGAAGTTGGAAACAATTCTTAAACTGGATTCAATTTAATGTGGTTTGTTTAGTTCGCAAAGCCTTTGAGACCCAATTTAAAGAATGCATGCATGGTATGAGATACATAAGGGGCATTGTATTCCATACTGTATCATTAGATGAAGTGGTTAAGAGTTACATATGTAGGCAAATAATTAGATGAAGTGGTTAACAAACTAACAATTTGTTAAGTCACTCTAAAAGAAGTATCAATCATTATATAACATGAAGGTGAACCATAATTAACACAAAAACCTCCATTATCAATGGTAATTACTAACGAAAGCAAAAAAAATTACCTACTTGAACATGCAAAGAGATGACAACTTAGTGGCAAAAGTTATTTACCTAAATTGTTAGATGATGTCCAAAATTTTAATAAATATCCAGAAGTCAGTTCCCATGAAGAATGGAACAGGTAGAGGTAGCATGAGGACATATATAGATACTTAGATAACATGATATATGTATTCCAGAAATTGATTGGCTCACGTAAGGAATTAAAATGCAAGACAAACAAACCTAAACAATTAGAATAAACAATTTAAAATTGAAGTGTAATTCCAACTAATCACCAATAATTTAGTCAGTTTCATAAATCAATTTGAAGAATTTGATGAGAATGGAACACCTAAGGACTACTGGTACCCAAAAAAATATGAATCCACCAAGTCATTAGTTGTTTTGCTCTTTCTGCCTCTAACTTCCATTTCGTCCTTCCCAAAACCACCAACATCGCCACCACACAGCACATCTGCGAAGCCAACATACGCAACCACAATCCTTCGAAATCAAACCCCATAAAGAACCCTAATACGACGGCCACCGGCATACCCATCAGATAAAAACACCCGAGATTGATGTTTGCTCCGATCTTCGGCCGTGCGGTGGCTCGCAACACACCGAGATTGGTGGGGTGGTGAAGGATGTAGTGGTGAGAGGCGGAGTGATGGTGGTCGTTGGTGGCTCCGACTGCGTAGTCGGTAGTGTCTCCGTCAGAGAGACCGGTTGTGTCGGTTCTCAGGGTGGCACCTGGTCGTTTTGATCTTGCTTTGTTTACACTATGAATTTGATCTCATACTTAAATTCGACCTTCAATCCTATGAATTTTATTTAGCTCACAACAGATATCACTAATGAATCAGACGCTACCTACAAATCAGACATGAGGAAATCATAAAGTAATCTCAAGATAAGAAAATCCATACCTAAAACTGAACTATTCTTGAAGAAGGACAAAAGAAAGGTTGTTAAGAGAACCAGCGAGAAGGAGACGCCCCTGAAATGAAAAGATGAAGGAAGCAGGAAGAAGTAGAAGAAGAGGTTAAAATGTAAGAAAAGTAAAGTAGTTGTACTTTAGGCATAAAAATGGGTACGAAATGAACAGTAATTTGCTCTCAGAAAAAAAGTTGGTATTTAATATATATATAATATATATTTATTAAGCTACCTATGACTAAACAATAAAATAAAATAAACATACCTTAGAAAATATCATTAGTCAGTAAATTTGAAAAATTAGATGAATGCAAACCTTAACAGTCTCTATCATAACAATATATAAGATATTGTTTCTAAGGTGCTGTTTGTTTTTTAAGAGGTAAAACGTCTGCAGTCTGCGGACCACATCTGCAGCAGAAGAGGTGGACTAAAGGTCTGCAGTCTGCAGCAAGAAGACTGTTTGTTTTTTAATATCTGCAAACTGTTAAAGTAACCTGAAATTTAAATATGCTAATTTTTTTATAAACTAGAATAGTTTTTCAACATTGATATTTAAATAATATTATTACAACAGCCAAATTTTGTTCATAAAACCACAATAACATTAATTAAATCAATCATTCCATAATTGCATCATCTGCTCAGCAATTTCATCTCGTAACCCATTCATATATTCTCGATCTGATGCAGTACCATGTGCTTCAACCTCATCATCATCATCAACGTTTACATGTCTTGCATGTCTATTTCCTAAAGACACGTTTGGTTGATCGTATTGTGTAAACAATTCATCACTCAAACGTTTATGCAGTACCATGTGCTTCAAATACATCCATCCTATGTATTTGGCTTTCAGATTATCAAAGGCATTTTTCAATTGTTTTTGAGAAAAATCCATGCCAAACTTTTCCTTAAGTACTCTTCCTAGTTTGTTCCATGAGTCTTTGTGCAAACTCAATCCTCTTTTACCCACGTTGTTAATCTCTTCAATACAAGTCTCTAATAAGCATTTTATCTCCTCATTCGACCATTGATGTTTCTCACCCATTTCTAGCCTAATCAACAATCAAGGTATTAAACTTAAATGCCATAATCTTAAGTTAACACATAACAATCAAAGTAAAGGTTTTAGCAAAACATGCCATATTCCAAATAATAGTCAAAGAACTGTTAAAACCTAGAAACACATATTCCACATACACATTTTGTTGGAAATCAGGCCCTAGTTAACACCCTCACAATCTTCTGAAATCTTGGTTATGCATGCTTTTTCATTGTAATTAGATGCAACATTTTTTACCATTTACGAATAGATTGGTTGATTTGTTTACTTTTAACTGGTCAAATGGGTAAAAGAATACATAATAGCTGACAAGAAGCATGATTTGTAGTTAACCATACAGCAGTGGTGGTTGTTAACAGATCAAACTAGTCAAGAACTATTAAAACAAAAAAAAAAAAACAAATCCATATATACAACAACCATATCAAAAACTGATTTTGATTTCAACAAAAAAAAACAGTTTGAAGAAGCAATCTAGTTCTTAAAAGATCAAACTTGTTCAAAAAAAGAAGAATAATACCGGTGGTGCGCAGGTGGGCAGCAGGTGGGGCGCCGGTGGTGCGCAGGTGGGGCGCCGGTGGTGCGCAGGTGGGCCGCAGGTGGTGCGCAGGTGGGCAGCAGGTGGGGCGCCGGTGGTGTGCAGGTGGGCCGCCGGTGGTGCGCAGGTGGGCCGCAGGTGGTGCGCCGGTGGTGCGCAGGAGGGTCGCCGGTTGTGCTCCGGTGAGATGGCGGTGGTAGCAAGCTTTGGAAGAAGATGGAATCTTGATTTGGAAGAAGGGCAGATGGGACGACGGGAATAAAATGGGGCGACGGGAAATAAAAAGGGAAGAAATAAAAAGAGAATTGATTTTAACCTAGAAGAGGTTTGAAGATGTTAGAAGTGGGTGTTCCATGTCTTCAAGAAAAAGAGGTTTCGCAGACATTTTTTAATGAAATGTCTGCGAAAAAACAAACACCCTTCATCTGCCCGTGGTCTGCAGAGTGCAGACATAAGAGGTTTAGAAGCTCTTTTATGAAAAAACAAACAACACCTAAAAGAAACTTTTAACTCATATGTGCCACACAACAAATTAAATTACTTACTTGCTTACATGCATGCATACATACTATATTTACATACATGTATTATCCTATTTTTTTAGACACAAAAGCCAAAGCCTAAACATTATATATGATTTGTATCCGGCAAAAACCCTCTCCTAGCTAAAGCGATAACATGAAATAATCCGTCAAGGTTAATCCAAATCTTTGTTTTTTTTCTCGAATATCATTGTTACACATGTATAATACTTTTATCTTTTATGTATATGTGTAAGTTTATCGGTTGAAAAGATGATGGAGATCGTTACAAAGCGGGAAGATTTCAAGATTTTGATGATAAATGCCACCGACCTTGAGAGACCAGTCAATTTAGCAGCCGAAATGCTAAAAGAAAAATTGCAAAAAATATATATATGGTTACTTGTTAGTTGTTATTGTCATTTTTTTTGGGGTACATAATGATTAGGTTTTTCATAATTATTTTTAATTATGCAATGTTTTTTATTTTTTAGTATTAGTTTAAATATTAATTTATAAATTAAGTTATTGTTTCTATTTAGATTATATATGAATGCATCAAATGATGTTTATATTAGTTTGAAGGTCGACAGAATTATAGTAAAGTACAAAATGATGTCACGCTCATGTGACATTTAGAAAAAGAGCATAGGACTGGTTCACGTATGACTATGCTTTTATAATTGAAAAAAATAAAAATAAAGGTAGAATGAAAATTAAAATAAATAAATAAATAAATAACATGACATTGGTTATCTTGTTGGCTGGTGACGTCATAAGTACTAAAATGAAGCAAAAATTAATTGTTTTTGAAGATGGGCTTCGATTTAAATTGGTCTCAGTTGAAAGAAATATGGGCCGCCCACGAGAAAATGAGAGAACAATTGAAGATTTGAAGGGGCTTGGACGCTGAGGAAAGATTCTCGCTACTCAATTTCTTCGTGCCGGGTCGTGAGCTATGTGGAGCGATAATAGTACTTTCGTAAAGATTTTTCTTTTCTTTTTTCTTTTTTTTCCTTTCTGGAAGCAGTTTTGACTTTTGAATTCTGAATTCTGAATTCTTGGAGTCTATATTCTAGACAGTTGTTTCAGAATACATTAAGAAAATAGAAACTTTTAAATAATCATTTCCAGACGCCTGTAAGATTCAAAATCCAATTGTTAAATGGAGAACTGATTCAATAAATCAATCTAAGCAAGTGCCTAGGGCCTTCAAAATATTATGACCGTTTATTACTTCCAGAGTTCTTATATGTTATACGCTTTAGCTATATGATGTGAGCTTGAAGTGATGCATCTAATGGGCTTTGATAGATTGTGTTCCACATTATCACAATAACAAAATCAAGTTTGATAAAAAGGGAGTATTTGTAACATTATTTTCGAAAAAGGCTTCAAATTTTTAGTTTACTTGAGTTTTTAATATCAATAAAGTCTGCGCTAGTTAAAAGACGACTCAAGGAACCAAGAAATGTATGTTCAATAGTCATTAAGTTTTTCTCTAACGATGTTAATATTATTGTTTGCACACATGCTCAAAAGTTAGCTCGACGATGAGGGACTCTAGTTGTGCTTGAAGTTTTAAAGATGTGAGAAAAATAACTTTGACATATTTGATGACACTTGACTTAAAAAAAAAAAAGTTAATATGAAAACATTACATACGTTGTTGTCATTGTATTTTATCATATAGCTTGAACACATCTTATTGTCTTTACTTTGTATTCACCTTTTTATTTTTTAGTTAATGTTATTTTTTGTTTTTTTTATTTAATTTCCTTTTAAGTATTTTAAAAACGTTACATACGTTGTTGTCATTGTATTTTATCCATATGTGAAAAAAAATTGACTAAATTGGGTTGAAAAATATATATATTTGCTTTAAATCTCATAGACTACTTATCAAGTTTTTTAAGTGTTATAATAAAGTCATTCAAAGTTTTTTTATTGCTCTAAAGTCGCTTAACTGTCATTTGATATTCTAATTCTATGTATTTTTTTTTTCAAAATAGTTTTAGTTATTTATAATTAACTAAAATAAATAAAACATATATGAATCTCAATTAATAATAAGCGAATTTTTTTTATAATTAACTTGAAGATGTGACATTCATGAAAATAAAAAAGTTAAAAAACGAATTCAGGAAATCGTAACATATTTTCATAAATTATTTGATTTAAGTCAAGCTGAGAAAAAATTACCATTAAATAGTAACAAATATTTATATATCTTTTATTTCCTTCGATTAATTTAAATTAAAAAAATACCTATGATTAAAACACATATTGAAAGTTAAGTAACTTTAATTTAATATAACACCTAGACAACTTAGTTAATTTTTATTTTGTAAAAATATTTTTAAATCACATTGTTGAGTGAAGTATGTTTCGAGGTCAAAAATACATCATACTATATAAAACTAAGTTTGTAATAAATTTTAGGTTAAAATATATAAAAATAACGAGATAAAAATGTATTTGGATTTACATCAATTCTCTCAATAATGTATTTCCTGTTAAGTGTTCAAAATTCCATCAAGGATGTTGCATGTTTTTGCATAAGGTGCTACATCATCATTATATTGTCTCTTTTATCGCTTGCAAGCAAAAATCATATACGTTTGAATGATACAGAGAGAGAGAGAGAAAAGTCCAACTTTTCATTAAACTGAAATTAAAGATTACGTTAGGTATATCAAATGGCATAAACAGTTTTTTTTTTTTTTTTTTTTGGAATAATGTGTGTGAAAATACTTTTATCTTTTTTTTAACAACAACTGTCCGGTCATTCAGGATCATCCTACAAAATACAAATGAATATCCTTTCATCTGAAGAATAGAGTGTGATTGACCCACCTAACTAAAAGAAAACCTACAACTAAAAAACTATTGTCTAAATAATATAGTTTAATTATTTAATTCTTTTTTAAAATGTTTTTAATTACTTATAAAGTATAATATTTGAATGATAGTTTACTAGTTTATGAAATTAAATCCTTATATAAGAAAAATAACTACATAAAAGATGACACGTCTTTTTTATCTTTTTAAACCTTTAATTCTTTTTTCATTTTAGTTTATTTTTATTTTCAACAATTGAGATACACAAAAATTCGTATATTTGTAATCTGATTATCATTTATATTATTTTTTATTTGGTAATTAATAGATTAAAATAAAACATATTAAAATTTATGATTTATGTATTTTTTTTTTATAATTCTAACCAATATAATACATTATTTTTTAATCCAACAATTCCAGAATTCTCTTTCTTAATCATTCACAATAATCCATTATTAGCGGAATAGCGGTATCTTGTAACCAACATTTTTTGTTTTATCAATTTTTTTTAAATTTTAATAACCGACACAATAATAAACAATAAAAATGATGCCCCGTCCAGAAATTTCAAACTTTGGAATTTACTAAATAGAATTTTTTAACGTCATTTCTAAATTTCCAATGGACCCATCAAACCGTCGTCGTATAGAGTAATTAATTAATAGCTTCAATAATCAACATTCTTTGTTTAAATTAAATATCCATAACGTCTCCATCCAATCAACCAAGTCATTAGGCGTTTTACCCATCGAAAGGTTCATATAAAATCTAACTAGTCGTGTTCCAAAAATTGAAATAACGTATGAGAATCAATGCTACCGGATAAATCAGATAAAATCATAAATACTTGAATAATAACAAAAAAATAAAAATAGTTACGAAAATTAGAAACACATTTAAACTAACATAATCAATGTTAAATCAAACTAAATCATGAACAAAAAAAGATTTGGTTTTAATATTTTATCTTCTGGATTTAAGAAAAAAATTCCGTCCAATCAATAACCGGGTGATCAAAATATGGATGGTTTGAAAGCACCTAACTGAACCAGTTTTATAATTGATTTCTAGTCTGTCTGGTGTGACCACGATAACACTGTTGGGAACTAATCTTATAATATCATCCAAGCATAATTCCTTGTAATTTAAACCTATCGTAGAAAAAGGAAATCTTATGTCATAATCACGAAATTCGACCAAATTTTATTATACGATGCCAAGCCTCGTTAGGGTAAGGGTTTTCATAAATCAATAAAATTATGTACCTAAATTAACACAAACAGTCATCTCATTGATGGCCTACTGGTAAGAAGTGAAATCTATAATGAAGGTCTAGGGTTCAAAGCCCAGCACCACCCAATTTTTCCTAAGTCACATGATTTACCTTTATCATGTTAGCTGTGGGACCGGTCGGTGAGGGGCGGTGACGTTCACCATTTTTTAAATTAACACAAACAAGTCGGCTCCAGTCGATTTAAGATTTATAAAATTAGGTCCACGGTTTGCAACATGAAAGCAGCTATGTAATACAAATTGACAATTTAAGTTTTATTATTTATTTTTTATATTTAAATATGAATTTGTGCAATGTAATAATGAAGCTTTCTAAATACAAGCTAAAGGCATAGAGTAAAGAAGGGTTCAGTTCGCCTAAATGAACCGTTGGGCGGGTTTGGTTGACCTGACCAATCCAATTGGTTTGATTTCTCATTTTTTTAAATTATAGGCAACGGTCCAACCCTTTTTTATTTTATTTTATTTTATTTTTTATTTTTGAAAAGAAATCGTTCTGTCCGACTATGAATCCCCAATGTCAATTTCAATTAGTTTAATATCCGTAATCCGTTCACTGATTATTATAATCTAAATCATTTTATTTTATTTTTATTGTATTCTAAAGAAAAACAGTATATGATTAAGTAATTAATTAAGAGACAAGTGGTAAGTATCAAAAAAGACAAAAATAATTATTCTTTATTAAAAATATCATAAGATGCAAATAACCAAAAAAAGGCCACATAACCATCAGAAAAGTAGTAAACGTCGGAACCATCATGTAATAGCCATGGACAACATTAAACATCAGAAATTGTCACGTCACATCCGTAACAATTTAAACCGCTTTAAATCGTTGAAAATTGCGAAGTAACCATCGGAAAACCTCCAAATAAAGATGTAACCTTCGAAACCATCATGTAGGAGCACCAAACTTCAAGATTAAACGGTTCATATTTTATTTCATCCTTATCCGATGGTAAAAGATGTTCCAAACGTCTATTTATAATTAGACATTGAAATACCTTTAAAAAAATACATATACGTTATTAAAAGTGTAAATTACAGTTTTGGTCCCTATGATTTGATGAATAAAATTTTTTAAAAGCACCTCTGAAAAATAGATGTGATTTTTAGATGATAAGAAATGAGAAACAAAAGATGTAATCATATATCAGAAGGTATAACAGGAGTTGCGATAAAGCTCACCATTCTTAGTTACGGTAAAAAAAATCACAAAACCTTTTTTATTTATTTTTTATTTTTTTTAACAACAGACTCACAAAATCATTAATCTACTCTTAAATTACTACATTTTTATTTAGACTTGAACTGTTATTATTTGAGAAGATTTTATTATACAAACGCATTGGTACGTAATAAATTTTATGTACTTAATAAATCATTACTAATATGTTTAGTATATTCCTAACATCATATATGATATAATTACTTATTATTATTATTATTTGAACAATTTCTAATCTGCTTTTACTAACCCCATAACAAATGCTCGTATCTTTAAAATTTTATACCCTTGAACACTTAAATAAAAAAATAATTATCGTAAGGTTGATTTATTAACCGAATTATTTTATCTATTTGATAAAACATTACCAAGACATCCATGTCTATAATTACTAAAAAAAACTATATTTTGCAATAATACCCTGCACGTCTCATACATTGAATGTTGGTTGACAATTCCGTGTAATGGTTGATGGTTTTACGTACACCGAAAATTAAAATAAATAAATAAATAAATAAATAAATAAATAAATAAATAAATAAATAAATAAAATTTTTTGGATGGATAATACAGCGGATATATGATTGGTTTGATTGAATGGGGTCAAGCAGAGCTTTCGGGGCACGGCACGCTTCAGTCTTCACATGCCTTTTTAACCCAAATTGCCCCAACAAGCACTTCACATCTTTCTAATTATGTATGAACATAATTAACGTTGATTTTTTTTTAATAAATATTAAATAATATGTAACGAATGACGGTCAAACAATGAAAGACTAAAATATGTAAAACTAGGGATTTACCCGCGCGTTGCCGCGGTAACCCCATATTAATGCAAAAAACGGTATTTAATTAATTAAAATTATGTCAAAAAATATTAAGTTATACTAATCTATCAATATAGATATTGATATCTAATTCTGATAGTGGTAACAACATCACAAATATTAATTGTCCTTTGATATCGGTATTTAATCACGATAGTAGGCACAATGTGAAAATTATGTAATCAAAACAACAAACAAATGTGTTTGCTTTCATAAAATCGATATTTCTTTTAATTGGCATCAACATTTAATTTAATAATTGTTAATGTTATTTTTTAATTATTATTGCTATTTAATAATATTGTTAGTATTAGTTATTTAATTTATGCATGCGTCAAAATTTAATTCTCTCATTACACTGGAATCATGACAGATTAATTGTTGGCTCTAAAATTAGAATATATATACACAATTGCTAGAGTTTCTATCAACTTAAAAAAACTATTATAAGAAATCGTCTCTAAAAACATAAAAATAAACATAACCGCGTAAAAAACTCTAAAATATAAAACCATGAGACGGAAATTCTGTCACCATTTCTAATATAAGAACGCATATAGGATCTCATGTATCAAAAACACAGATATAAAAACATGTTACAACAGTTGTCACTCCGACTCAAAATCCTAAAGTGTAGCCGTTATAAACGTGTCTGACACACCATAATATAAAAATTCCGTGCTTAGTTGTAAAATATAGCATTAATAAACACGAACATAAAACGACTAAACAAAATGGTAACAAATTAATTATTATTTAACAATTATTGTTATTAATTCATTTTGAGTCTATTATACTGTTGTGGTAACAACATCACGAATATTAACACGTAAAAAAAAGCTGGTTGCAACGGCTATCAATCCATCATAAAACATTAAATCAAAATGTGTTTAAAAATTTTCACTGTTAGTTAATTAATTAATTAATTAATTAATTATTATTATTATTTAATTGTTATATAATAATTAGTTTTAGTATTATATAATAATAATGATCAATATTATTAATTGTTAATTATAATTACGGCTTGTAGCTGCCTTATAGACTCTTTTTGTCGTGGTAACAGAATCACGAATATCAAAACGTAAACAAAAAACCAATTGCAACGGCTGTTAATCCATCCTAAAACAATAAATCAAAACACATGCAAAAATTTTGACAATTAGTTAATTAAATATTATTATTTAATTATTATAAAGCAATCAATATATTAGTATTCTTTTTCTTTGAACGGCCTGATATGACTACACCCAAGACGGAATTTCAACCGTCCTCTCGGATTTGAAGCTCTGGGAATACGCCTGAGCCCACCCCAAAAGAAATCTCACAACTGGGTAAACATTCTGAACTTGCCTCAGCAAATATGGTTCGGTCCGGATTCGAACCCAAAACCTCTCACATAGAATTGAATGAGGTATCATTAGGCTAGAAACCTTTGTTTAGTATATTAGTATTAAATAATAAATTATTTAATTATTACTAATATTATATAATAATTATTTTTTTATTAATTATTGTTTATTGCGCTGTAGGCGCCGTTTTTGTTGACCCAATGTTGTGTATTGTAACAATTATTAATATTTAATTAGTATTTATAATATATAATAATCATTATTTAATTATTATTAATATTTAATTATTATTACTATTCACTCGCAATGATGTCGTTTGTAAAATGTATATATAGTAATAATAAGATATGATTTTAATATATTTGTGGTTTCACATATTACTAAATATGTGACATTAGTCTAAAGTTGTTTAATTAAAAATTAATATTATTGATTGATGGACCTAAAACTTTTTTCTTGTGAGGTTACTTATTTCAGTATTATTATTCAGGGATAACTTTACACAAATGTAACCAACTTTTCATGCTGTCTCAATTAAGTCACTAGAACTTTTTTCTGTCCCAATTAGATCATTCAACTTAGTATTGGTGTTCTAATCCTATATAAATAACCTGAATAGCATGTTATCGCTAATTTTCTACATATTTAACTTATTTAATATGTTAAGTGATGATATAATTATTTTATAAAGTAAATAATAAATTAAAAATTATTTAAAATATCCACATTTACGCAATATATTTGAAAAAAATAAGTTTTTCAAACAATATGTGTCAATATTTAACGTTTGAAACTTAACTTTTTTCAAATATCATGCGTAAATGTAGATGATTTTAAATAATTTTTAATTTATTATTTACTTTATCAAATGATTATATCATCACTTAACATATTAAATAAGTTAAATATGTAGAAAATTAGTGATAACCTGTTATTCATGTTATTTATATAGGATTAGAACACCAATATTAAGTTGAGTGACCTAATTAGGACAGAAAAAATATCCAGTGACTTAATTGGAACAGCATAAAAAGTTAGTTACATTTGTGTAGAGTTATCCCTATTATTTATAATAACTTAATGTACAATTCTTGGATTGTGTCCGGGTCAAGTTGGGTTTGATTTTGAGATTATTTTCTAATTAAGTATGAATCTGAATCCCGTTGGATTCCAACCCTATACCTATTTTAAATGAATGATCTGTGATTCTCTCAATAACCATTACACCAACTTTAATTTTGACCTTTCACTGTGAGTACATATTGCTGCAGTAACATCAGCATGAAGATGAATCCCAAGGATTAATATAGGAAATTATAAATTGGATGTGACTCAATGGTAGAGCACTCACTTTACTAGTGAGAGGTAGGGGGTTCAAATCTCACTACCACCAATTTATATGGGAGATATGAGGGATGACCCTGGCTTGCCAGGGTTCGAGTCCTGATCTCACCCGGTTTTACCGGCTCCTCGCTGTCGTGCCGTTTGGCGGGCGTGGGGGTCGGGTTTTATCCGGGGAATCCCTCGATTGCTGGATCGCTAGGGGCTCTGTCCGTCCGGACTAGTGGCCGGCTCGGGCTACCTTTAGCCAATGGGTGCCGCGTACGGAGTACCCGGCGTTTACTTCGTTGGTCGTTCCAAAAAAAAAATATAGGAAATTACTATATATAATTAAATGTCATGAAATTGAATAGTAAATATATAAATATTAAATAGAGGTGGGTCCATGATATTATATATATATATAATATAATATAATATCCAATAGTGTGTATATATATATTAATAGTAATGTATAGTGCTAGGTCTTTTATCCATGTAGTGACGTTTTGAAAATTTAGACATGGATTAAAAGAAGTTTTTTTAACTTTGAAAATTAGTAAACACAGATTAGAGCATTAAATTAGAGATACTTGCTTAGATATTTGATTTTTATTAAATTTTGAAAGACTTGCTTATTTAAGCTTTAGGGCTTAGAGTTTAGTTCGTGATAGGATATTTGATTTTGCTATATAACTTATGTTTTTGCAGATAATATATAATACCCATTTTTGGAAGTGTATTGTGATAACCCGCCGCAGTGCGCGGGTGAAATAAACCTAGTTGATGTTATAAATCATTTTCAATTATATTTATGGGCACATTTTAAAAAAAACTTATGGGATCAAAAGAAATTTTACAATATACGTTATATTAATGAGCTGAGATTTAATGGGGTTCCATGACCCCAAACCCGCACAAATAAGTCTGTCTATGGTTGTAGCTAAAAGAAATATTTATAGTCATAAGTTTTTATTTTAAAATAAAAATAGAAAAAATTATTTTTATAACATTTAAACATGTGATTATAATTTTTTTATGAACGACTTATTATTTATTTGGATATCTAAATTTCCATCATAACACACATAAAATTATTCTTATATCTTGAAAAATGTTTAAGAATATATCAAGCTGGCTTATTATTTAATATTTAGAAAATAATGGATACTTAAGGTGAGTTCTCGAAAATAGACGTATGAAAGAAAACAAATACATAGTAAGTTAATATTGTTTTTTTTTCTCTTAAAAAAACATGACACTGATTAAAAGTAAAGTAGATGCGTGAATTTTGCTTGTCTAATTTACAACCATAATTGTTTCTTTAAGTTAATTTTAACTTTTTAGAAAGAAAATATGATGTATTGATATTTGTAGTTACTTTTGAAAGAAGGGCATCTAATTTTATAAAAAAATAGTTAATTGCTTGCTAACTTGGATATTCTAAATCTATGAAAAAGATTAGATATTCTTACAAGTTATATGTATATATTTTTTTATCATTTTCTAATATTATGTTGGAGCTTCTAGAAGGTGGGAAGCCCACTATGATTTAATGGAACTCAAAGCTGTGTATAAATATCTGTCCAACACAATGATAGCATATCTTAATTAAAAAGCAAGAGCAAATGCAATTCAATATTTTTTATTTTTTATTTTTTATTTATAATTTCTTATCACGGTAAAAGAACTTTCTAAGTTGTTTTAAAAAAGTGTGCCTAAATTATAAAAAAGACGGTAAAGAGGTGACAAAATACTATTTGTTGGGAGTGGTTTGTTATTCCTTCCCTTATATGATAGCGACTTTTATTAATATAGTTACACAATATCATAAAATAATCGATATATAGAATAATAATAATAGATTAAATACCACCTAATGATTAATCAAAAATTTAAATGCATAATTTCGTGTGTGATTTTTCCTTTTAATAGAGAATGGCATTTAATTTGTTTTATATATTATCAAAAGATGTTGTAAAGTTTAAAAAATTAAATTGATTAAAATATATTAATTTATTACATTTGTACTTAACATATTAAATTTAACTTTTTAATAATATATAAAATGACTTAAATACAATTCTTTATTGACAAAAGAAAGATGTATATCAAAATTTTATACACTTGACTTCTAAATTTAACATTAGCTGATAGTTAGTTAATTATTGTTCTATTCATAGTTTTTCATTTGAACAGTATCCCACACATACATACATACATACATACATACATACATACATACATACATACATACATACATACATACATACATACATACATAGAGAGAGAGAGGGATGATGATAATGAATCCTTTAATAACTCACTCCTATCTATCAAAATGAATCCAATTTTTTTTATGTATCATAATTATACATTTGCAATCTTTTCTTCTTTTATGTATGCATAACATTCATTTTTTTACAATTTTTTTTATTTAGGTAAGTATTATATGTTATTATAAGAAAATTATAAGTATTTGTATTTAAACAAAATAAAAATAACTTGGAACAATTGTCATCATTTTAGTGGATCTAATTTTTTTCTTGTTTTCTTGCATATGTCTCCCATTTAATTATTATTTATTATTCATCATATTAATTTTGGATATGGATTATGGTTTAGGAATTATGGACATGGATAATAATTATTAATTAGTATGTTATTAACCATATAATTTAATATGAAGCTAACTATAAAAGTTTCTAAATCAAGCTTCTATTTAAATTTCTAAATATCACAAAGTTTATGTTCTTAAATTACTTAGAAAATAAAGCAATAATGATATTAATTGAGTGATTTGCAAAAAAAATTCAAATATTTATTATCATAGGATCACATAAATAGTGAAATATGATATGAAAAATAATTTAAAAAAGGCGATGTTAAAAGAGTATATCTAAATGACTCAGTATACTTTAAATAAACTTATTGATCACATAAAAAAGTTAATAAACGATTAAAATAATGTTTGAAAAATCAACTTAACATAATTTGTACTTTTTTTAACAACAGTTAAACTGTCTCGTTGTGTTATCTTCAGTTATCCTGGCGATGGCTAAGATCGATTCCTTGATCTCCGACCTTGAGACACGTATGCCCCAGATGCACGGGAACTTGATGGAATCCGTAAACCTTGCTCCCCTTTATGTTCGAACCCGGGATTAAAACCCTGATTCGTTCCTTCACCTGGATATCCATTAAATTGCACTCAACAAGGTTAGAACCCAAGACCTCTATATTGGGAAGGTGACTTTGTTTTCTAAAAAAATATAACTTTTTTATTATTAAATATATTAAGATCTAAATAATTTAACCCTTTAAAAACATAGATTTTAACCTAAGTTGTATAATATATAAAATAAAAACAAAAGAAAACCATTAACAGGGCCCATGTATACTCCATGATTTATGTGGTGTGTGTGTATAATTATAATAATAATAATTATTATTATAATTATTATTATAAATAATAAAGACGGAAGAAAAACCATTAACAGGAGGAAGAAACCAAAACAAAATACGGCCCATGTATCCTACATGATTTCCGTGGGTCTCACCGCTTTCCGTTAAAACGTTCTTTTCGTCTTATCGTTTCCCCGCTTCTTACTCTCCCATACTCTTACTCACTCAAACCTTCTAGAAACGCTTTCACTTTTTTTAACCAAGACAATTATTTTGAATTTTTTTTTATAAAGTTTAATTCAAATAAGAAAATTATTAAAGTTAAAAAACTATTAAATATATATAGAGTTAGTATCAAATGAAAACTCGATTTTAAAGAGTAGACCCT
This sequence comes from Mikania micrantha, assembly GCA_009363875.1. Lineage (NCBI taxonomy): Eukaryota > Viridiplantae > Streptophyta > Magnoliopsida > Asterales > Asteraceae > Mikania > Mikania micrantha. The sequence goes on from CM018690.1 coordinate 42,004,648, forward strand.
TAAATTTTAATGAGTATTTATTTGAAATATTAACAACTAGGTCAATACCCCGTGTATTACACGGGTTAAATAAAAAATAATAATAAATAGTCAATAATAATATGATTAATAGTTTATATAGTTTAATACATAAGTGATAAAATAATAATATTATTAATTTAAACACTTACTTTATTAAAGTTTGTTTTTTGAATATTTCGTTTTCAAAAACAATTATTGAATATTTTATATTTCATAATAATTTAGATTCTAAAAAAATGTAATCTTTTTAAAATAATATATTTTTTAATGTTTTAAAAACCTTTTTTTAATTTAAAAATGTATAAAAATATATTTAATATTATTATTATTTAATATGGGTGCATTTAATAGGAGAGAGAGGCGAGAAAATTTTTATAAGGATGGTCTAAGGAAATGACATGTGGCACATTTTATTTTGATTTATTAGTATAGATAGATAAATATGTGCTACACATTATGGGTCAAAACATTCAATTTACAGAGCAGAAAACTAGGGGTGTTCAGAAAAATCGAAAACTATTTAAACGATAACCGAACCGTATCCGTAACCGAAAAAACCGAACCGAATTCTGAATTCGGTTTTCGGTTCGATTAACGGTTTTATATTTTTTTGAATTCAGCTTGTTCGGTTTATTTGGTTAACCGATTAAACCGAATTCATAATTAAATTTATTATTTTTATTAATAATATAAGGTTGAATTCGGTTTCTAACCGGTTTATTTGGTTTTTAATCAGTTTGTTCGGTTGAATTTGGTTTGTTCGGTCATAACCGAAACCGAATTGAATTCGGTTCGGATAATCATTTCCCGAATTCGGTTCGGTTAACAGTTAGGAATGAAAAATTTTGAAAGCCGATTAAACTGAACCGAATAAACCGTTAACCGAACCGATGAACACCCATACAGACAGTGACGGATCCAGGAATTTTTTTTAGTGGGTTCACCAATTTCCGACGTTTTAATTAAATAGAAACGGACAAAAAAATTTTTTGGGTCGGGTTGACGGTTTAGGTCTTGTAATGTTCTTCAAGTAATAACAGTGTCATATATTAAGTCAATGATTAAAATTAAAAAACGCGTCATTAAATAGTTCGAAGGTACATAGTGCATTTTCGTTTAAGATTTCTGAGCTCCAGACCAAGCAGAAGTCAAGGGGTCACGCGCCCTTGCGGGGTCCAAGTAGTGGCAGAGCTTGGGCAAAATGAGTGGGGGCGGAAAATTTTGAAACCCAGAATACATGTTAACTTTTTGAAACAAGGGGCGAAACCACTATTTTTAACTAAAAATAACATTTCGACCGAAAAATTAACATTACGGACGGAAAAAAAGGGGGCGGTCACCCCCTGCCCCTATTAAGCTTCACCCCTGGGTTCAAGGTGGCGGTCCTGCTGGCCATTCAGCATGCATGGATCAAGGGGAAATGCCCGTTGTAGGGTTCGGGGCAACGCCCCAAAACCTTAGCGAAATGTGCTAAGTTTGTATGACCAAAATTAACTTGATACGAGAGTTTAACTACTAATAACTACCATTTTGCTTGCTAAGTTTATATGACCTGAAAGTGATTTTAACACGATCATATAGAAATTTAATCATTGATTATCGAGATTTATCTAACAAATATCATTTGCAACAATCAAGTTGACAAATTGCTGTGAAAATTACATTAAGAATTCACTTTTAAAAATCTTGATGGATTCACCTTAGGATTCACCCCTAAAATATTAATGGATTCACCCTATTGTTTAACTATTTCGATTTTTTTTTCCTACTAACGAGTCGAAAAGCGGTGGGTTCCTGTGAACCCATTCCATACTACCTACGTCCGTCCTTGCATACTGAAAACCACTATTTTCTTAGAAAAAAAATTTTGGGTTCATATTCAAACAAGAGGTATATTGGTATAATTTAGAAGTAAGACTATTGATGTTAAAAAAAATTTGACATATGAAATCTCAATCATCATTATATTTTGGTTAATCGACAAGTAACTTTTCATTATAACCTATGAGCGTTCACATATTACAATGTGTGAACTTAATTTTTTTAAAGCCTTATCTTTCATTCCGTTGCAGTGGCATTAACATGGGTTAGGGCTTAAAACATGTTAAAATTGACACGAGAGCTTACTTGATGATAATGAAAGTAGAATAATATTCGGTCTCGTTTGTTATATACGTATTTATTTGTTTTTTGTATTACAAACCAATATTTTTAAACAACTAAAAGAATATTTATAAACTTGATTTTAAAATTACTATATAAAATAAAAACACTTTATATATTTTATATTATGTATTTTTAACAATTTAAACGCATTTATCACCAAATTAGTGTTGAAGGTAAAAATATTTACCAAAATAGTGTTGTTTAAAAATTAATTACCAATATAGTGTTTTCAAGACATTTAATGTCACATTTTGCTTTTTTACTTTGATTATTTACATTATCATTGATGTTTTTTTCTTAATATATTTTTTCTTAACTATTTAAATAAAAAAACTAATAAAGATTTATAATTCACTTATATATATATATATTTAATATTTAAATATATATAATGATAAAAAATTATTATATATGCAAATGCATTTTAGAATTAATATTGGAAAAGAATTTTGATAGGGAAAAAGATATATACGTTTGATTAAGCTTTAGTTTAGCTATATTTAGGGTGTAAACGAGCCGAGCCGATCCCGAGCTCGTTAAGGCTCGAGCTCGGCTCGTTTAGAAAAAATTAAGGCATGAGCTCGGCTCGTTAAGATAAAGTAGGGCTCGAGCTCGGCTTGTTAGAAAATTTTTAGGCTCGTGCTCGACTCGGCTCGTTTAGATTTTATTTATTTAATTTATTTACTTTAATTACTATTTTAATTATATTTGTAACTATATTTTCTAAATTTAACATAAAATATTTAATTTAAATATATTTATCATAATTTTACATATAAAAATAATTAATTTTATAAATAAACACTTAATATAATAATTAAACACTTAATATAATAAATAAAAATTATATAAACAAAAGGCTCGTTAAGGCTCGCGAGCCGGCTCAAACTCGATAAGTAAAGCTCGAGCTCGGGCTCAATAACTAAACGAGCCACACTTTTGGGCTCGAGCATTTCACGATTTGCCTTGGTTCGTTTACACCATATACGTCTTTGTTAATGAATTTAAAAATAATTATAATTTATTTTGAAAAGGTATTATTTTATATAAATATTAAAATACACATACTGATATATATGGTTTTAAACGATTTACCTAATATAATTATTTAAACAACTCTTTTATAAATTATATATAATATTTTTCTAAAAAGTTCATTAAAAATAAAATGTATTTAGAAAAATTAAATTCTAAACTTTTTTTTCTCAAAAAGATTAAGTTTTTTCCTATTAAATTTATTTAATATTAATCCTAACCTATAAGCGTAATAGTAAAATATTATTTTTACTTTTTTATATATATTAAAAAAATATATAAAATGAATTTTAAATCTCAAGTAGTTTCTTATTGTAATATTTTAAGAACAATTAAATGAACAAAAATTAATTATAAAGAGAATGTAACTAATCAAAGTTAAAATCAAAAAGTAATCTTAGATGTCTAGAAAACACCATTCTGGTAATTATTTTTCAAAGAACACCATTTTGGTAAATATTTTTACCACAAACACTAGTTTAGTAAAAAACGTCATTTATAGATATAGCACTATGATTTTTAATATAATACAATAAATAATTATTTCCAATAAAATAACGAGACATCTTTTGGCTGTTGTAGACTCGCTTCACTATTTAACCTCAAACGCCTCACCGTCCCTACTCCATCGATTCCTTCATCTCTCTTAAATCTTTCATCTTACCTCCATAACTATCTGTTCTGCAATTATTTCAAATCTATTTCATGGAGCTTATACCCGGTCTCCCCGATGATGTCGGGTTAGAATGTTTGATTCGGGTTCCTCACAACGATTTCTCCTCCGCTGCTTCCGTCTGCCGGAGCTGGAAATCGGAGATCGAACTTCCTTCGTTTCGGAACCACCGCAAGGCCGCCGGACTGAGCCGCCGAATCGTCGTGATGGTGCAGTCTCAGGTTGACTCTAACCGGAAGCACGGGTTACGGAAGTATTCGGTTGCACCAGTTTACCGTCTCACGGTTTATGAGCCTGAAACAGGTAATTGGAGCAAGTTGCCACCGATTCCCGGGTTTTCCGATGGGTTGCCCCTTTTCTGCCAGGTTGCTCCGGTAGGGTTCAATCTTGTGGTTATGGGCGGGTTAAACCCGGAGAGTTGGGAGGCGTCTAATTTCGTATTCGTGTACAATTTCGTATCCGCGACGTGGCGACGAGGGCCCGATATGCCAGGGTGTACACGGTCGTTTTTCGGATGTGCGTCGGATAATGATCGGACGGTGTTCGTCGCCGGCGGTCACGATAACGAGAAGAATGCACTCCGATCAGCGATGATGTATGACGTGGTAAAAGCTAATTGGACCGTGCTGCCTGACATGGCAGAGGAGCGTGACGAGTGCAAAGGTGCGTTCCACCGTGGCAAATTTTATGTCATTGGCGGGTATAATACTTTGATGCAAGGGCAGTTTGGGAAAAGCGCAGAGGGTTTTGACCCGTCAACGTGGAAATGGGACCCGATTGTAGATAACTTTTTGGGAAGTGACACGTGTCCAAGAACTTGCGTAGACGGTGGTAACGGGGTGATGTACATGTATCAAGATGGTGCGGTGGTAGCACTGGATCATTCCTTTAGAACGAGGATACCAAGCGATATGGATAGCGTACCTTGTATGATCGAATGCGGAGGGCAGTTGTTGGCCGTTGGATCTGTTGGGTTTGGCAGGGTCCATGGGGTGTACGTGTTAGATCTTGAGAGTTCCACGTGGATAAAGACGGAAGTGCCGGAGGAATATTCCGGTCATGTTCAGTCCGGTTGCTGTTTGGAAGTATGAATGTACATATAACATAACATATAAACAATGATATAGTTTCTTGATCGTGATTTAGATTATGATTAGTTTATTCTCTCTGTTTAAATTCACATACTAATGAGTAATGATCTTCAAAACACAAGTCAAGCGCCAAACAGATTTTTTGACTGTTGACCAGTTCATGAATGAAAGAAGGTTCAAACAAATAAACTTACCTAATATATTCTTATTCTTTAGTAGGTCTAAATGGGAAATGATGGAGATAAACCTTACATCTATCTCAGTTGAGATAGAGAGGCTGCTTCGAAAGAATCATCGCTCAAAGTTATTGTTTAAAATTAATAATCCCAACGCTTTTAACATTCTTTTCACTGTTCCGATTTTGAAGAACAAGATCAAAGAATTACACACTGGAAATTTGTAGATACGAATGTTCTGATATGTATAACCCTAAAATTAACATTTACACTTTAACCCTTTGACTAATAATATTTTACAATAACTACCCAAACTTACTTAGTTTAACCTAATGACATAAACGAGTAAACGACCCATATAACAATAATGAATAAGTTTGGTTTAAATAACTTTCATTATAAGTAAAATAAGTAAATAACATTAAAATTATTGAAATTTTACTTTTCACTCATGAGACCCACTTATATACATACAAACACATTATGTGTGTAACATCTTTGAAAGAAGGTTATATAAAGAAAATAACTCAAATAAAAATTACAAACTTATGAATTATGATCTGTAGATAAATTACAAAAGGACATAAAAGTCCAAGAAAATATAATTATAAATAATTTAATTAACTTTCATGGTGTTATAAAGAACCTGCCAAAAGATCTTGTACATGTGCTTTTTCAAATACGATTTCTGCACTTTTTCTCTGCCTTCAAGTCCCAAACGATGTCGTTCGGATGGGTTTTCAAGTAAATACTGAAGGTGTTGGGAAATAACAGTGGTTCCAGGGTGCCCAATGGGATGTACAAGACCGGTCACATTGTGTTCAACAATCTCTTTTGTACCTCCTGCATCTGTTCCAAGCACCTGACAAACAAACACATGAATTTTAAAAACTGTTAGAATGGGATTCAATATTTTCTTCATTTATATGGCCAAATTATTGTACAAAAGTTTAGTATTCTCATCGTACCGGTATACCGAATGCCATTGCTTCAATTGTTACTCTTCCAAATGTTTCTCCAAGCCCCTGTGCTTGTTTGGTCAGGTCATTGTATTTCTAAGAAGCATATGAGCGGTTTTGAATGTTTGGGCACAGAAAAATGCTCATGTTCGGGGCAAATCACTTGCTTTTGATAACCAGTGATTTGATATGTATATACATTGGTAAATATTAAATTAGATGTTTGAGTAATAAGTTGTTTTTAATAAACTGATTATTTACTCTTATTAATAAACATAAACTGTTTAAATCACCAATCACACACATCCCCTTAATTGAGCATTCACGTATTAAGATCAACTTTCTATAGAAACATCAAACATGGCAGAACATGCCCACTATTTGAAAATTGTAAGAAATGAATTTACAAGATCGAAAATGTTTCATAAATAATCACATGTATGATGTATGCAATCTAACTGGATGTTGACCACAAATTAGAGGTGAAAATATGCATGGGTCGGGCGGACTTGTTAGTTGTGGCTAATGTTCATGTCAAAACATGACATTTTTATGTCAAAACATGACATTTTTAGCACAACTGCACAAGTCGAAACAGGGTGGTTTGGATCGACCCAAAACACTTTTTTATATATAAATAATTAATGCATTAATTATATGATTATCAAAAATATATCAACACATCTGACCGACTCCTTTTAGCTATATATATGTTGGAATAACCAATTGCATCAAACCGAAAATAAATATTAACATGTATAGTTAAGGTAACATACTTCTGCATCTTTTCTTGCATTGAACTCGACTAACAAAACAGAATACATTCATCTGTATTTATACTAAACAGCTGTAATGCTGCTCAAACTATGAAACCAAATATACAATTAAATAACTATGATAAACCTACCTAAATAAGATAACTATGACTCAATAATTATAAACCTAGTAATAATCCTTCTATTCAGAATCTTGATGTTAAAAACACACAAAAGAAAATGACTTAAGGAATAATTAAGAAATACGATACCTGAGAATTTATAACATAAACATCTGCTGCAGAATAAAGTGAAGCAACACGAGTTGTCGCAGGAGTCCACATCACTGAATTTGTCAAATCCGAATGATTCGATACGAAATCAAGAAGTGATTTGACATAATTAACCTTGTTACTCTTGGACCCAACTGAACCAATTAGAAGCTTAATATCTTTCGCCTTCTTTCCTTCACTCCCCCTCAACAATTTTTTAAAACTTTCACCACCATCAACCATTCCACCTTGCCTTTTGTTCTTTGCCAACTGTACCGATTCAAGAAGCAATAAATGACCCTTTGCAGGGTTTATGCTGCTTAATGCTACAACAAGCATATCATTATCTTTTAATCCCATTTCTTCCCTAACTGATTTTCTTAATAAATGCCTTTTTTCCAGCATTTTATCAGTGGTGTATGCAGGGGTATTTAGGGTGCAAGAAATTCCAGCTACAAAAGCTAGTTCATCATTGACAGAAAGTGGAACTATAGAGGGCATGGATTTGAATTTGATATTTTCTTCTTCACACCAATCCAACCATTGCTTAGATTGTGATTCAGAGAGAAATACTAGCGTTTTTACACGGTTCAGAACAAGCCTGGAACGATCAAAATATTCCCGTCGGTTTTCCATGATCCACCAAACAAGTTGACGTGTTCCTGCCACTGAGTGGTCAAGATATTGTTCTGCAATCATTAAAAATTCATGATCAAACTAATATTCATTTTTTAATTTCGATTTAAAAATTTCACTGGTTAATACAATATGAAAAACAGATCTCACCAATCCATGATGCACAAACAGCTGAACCTGCTATAACAAGATCAGCTTTCATAGCAGCTTTGAAACTGAGTTTATCTTTATCCTCCAGAACTTTAATCTTTTTTCTAGAAAGTTCTGGAAGCAATCCACCCTTCCTGCTAAGAGCAACTACAGAAACCGTGGCCCCACAACTCAAAAGCTCTGAAGCCAACTCCATCATCGAAAGCGGAGCTCCGGTCATTGAAAGCTCATGGAAGATCAAAACAACCTTTCTTGACCAAACAAGCCGAGCAAATTGACTTTTTCTATCACATGTTCCTGATCTCTTCACAGGACTCCATTCCAAAACTTGGTCTTCAATTGAACCAAACGGGCCAACTAGCATACCGTAAGTGGAATTTGTTTGAGGGATTTCCTCTTCTTGAACTTCAACTTCATTACTGTTTTCACTTTCCAAAACCTTTTTCTTGATGCCACGTTTTGAATGAGAACTAGAACCACGTCTTGATTTTTTGCTCCTTTTTTTCACAGATAAAATGTTATGTAATACACCATTTCTGTCATTCTTTTCAATGACCATATCCATCTTCTTCACATCAGACTGATTGATGCTGATCTTAACCACATCTGCCAATGCATCATTACTCGTACTCAAATCAGAACTCCCATCACTTTTATCTATCTCATCATTTCCCCCAAAAATACCTTCCTTATTATCACCATGAGCCCATCTTGATTGGATATAAAATCCAGCATAAGCCCAAAGAGTGATCAAAAGCAACCAAAATACGATCCTGTTGCTTCTGAAACAATTAGTATTGAACCCATTGATTCTCCCATCCCTTCTAGGGGTTCGGCTTGAGTTCAATCTTCTAAACGAAGGAGAGCCTCTAGGTGTTGATTTACCTGATAATATGGATTTTAAAACCGGACGTGATAATTGTCTCCCTGAGTTTCTTTGCACGTCTATTCTATTATATTCATCCATATTCCCTTTCAATTGGTTCCAAGCAACATAAGATCATAGCACACGTATATCCAACCCTATTGACACTAGTGATTAAGCACAATTTAAGAGCTTCGAGAAATTACTCTTACACGGATCCTAAAGTTGCATCCTACACAATTGAATAGAATACACATGAATTTTCTTGCAGATTCAAATGTTTAGAAAACACAAAAGAGATCAATAACTGCTTAGTATCTCATCTCATCTCAAAATTTGATATATTTCATAGTAACAGTGAAATGAAGTTAAGGACACAATAAACATGTACTCTCCTTTGTCTGTGCGTTCGTTGATAAGCAAATCGGAGTTCACTGATGATCACCTCACATTTGAATGTCGAAAACAAATCCAAATCGTATAGTAAGAAACGCAAAGTTCAATAAAGTACACAGAAACTTGATTTAGCTGTGACAAACCGTATTATCTCAGACATATCGAGGAAACGATCTCTGAAACTGAGCAATTAGATCCTCACAACTAGCGGCTGCTTAATCTGTGTAATTTGCTTTCTTCATCAGCGGATCGATGGATGAACAATGTCAGTTCAATCGTCTGATGGATCTTAGAAGCAGAAAATGGTGAAATTGTCGGTTTTCCAGCTTATAGTTGCTTCACAACAGTAAGTTTTGACTGTCTGCTATGGGGGTTTTGCGCGTGAGGCTTGAGTTTGAGACTGTGAGAGGAGATGCAGAGTATTTTTCTTTTTTATTTTTTTATACAACTGGATTCAATTTACTATGGATCTAAATGAATCAAACAGGATCGCAAGCAACTTCTGATTATATCGGTAAAAAACTTAAATGTGCGGGCCTTGAAATATCGCTCATCTAGTTAAGGAGTTTAAGCTTTACATATCGAGCTTTAGCCAGTTCACGAGACTAAACATGTTTTTCATATATAAATATTTTATTTAATTAAACAGGTGCCTATTTATATAAATTATTATTTTTATATATAAAATTATGAAAAGTACAATAAAAATTACATATATTGTGCTATATATAAAAACATAGGTACAAAATTATTTAAAATTAATAATAATATTAAATTAATTATTTAACTAAATATTAAATGGGTTGAGCCAAGCTGAGCACGAGCTCATAAATTTTCCAACGAGTTGAGCTCGATCTTTAGAAATAATAAACTTTAAATGAGCCAAGCTTGAGCCATAGTGAGCTCGGACCAGGCTTCTTTACACCCCTAAATTTTACTCTATGAAGTCAAGATCCAGATAGATACGAAACTAGTTTCTGTTGGGTTTTAGTTTTTGACTGGTTTTTGTCTGGTTTAGTTTTGGTTTTCATAGGGTAAAAGTAAAACCGGTTTTGGTTTTGATTATGATTTACAAAAAGTACAGAAAAATGACGTCTAAAGCGGCGTCTTAGACGCCGGAATTTAAGTGATTAGTTTGGTAAAAAGGTGGCCAACAATGACTAGTTTGGTAATTTTCCCTAAAATATAAGTCGAGCAAAAAAATGGTTATTGATAATAACATGATTTTTGAAACAGATTTAGCATTACTTAAAAAAGTAAAATTCATTAAATCAATTTTAAGAATTAAAGGTAAAAAACTAAAATAATGTATAGATTGCCATGAAACAAATCAACAAAATTATCAAATAACTATAACAAAACATGGACGATAGTGCAATGAATATCTGTTGATAATAACATGATTTTTTTGCAATACACATTCTATCGATGCCAATTTTTAAGTGTCGGTGCTAAAGCCATTGATCACTTCTAGCTATCACCCTTAATTTTAGAAAACTTTTCAAACTCATCTTTTAATTTTATAAAATATCATTTTAATCTCTTCAAGCTTTTGAAGTTTACAATTTATATTTTATAATATATACAATTTGATTTTACTTAATAAAAATCATTCATTAATTAAAAAAATAAAAATCATCGGTTTTATCAACTAAAGGTGACGTATGAGCATCAAATGAGATTGACACCGATAAAAAAACATATGTATTTTTATTTAACCTATTGTTTTTTCTATGTTTTGATATCCATAACCCAGTCCCTTAAACTTCACATGCTTCTTTTTTGTACTAAACTATATTAATGTCACGGATTGCAGGATACCTAATAAAGTTCATAAACATGTGCTATTACGTAATGTCGCTTTTGATTTTTATTTTTTTATATTATATTACTTTTCTAAAATTCTTATATTGTAACATACGTAGATAATATTGTTTTATATATACGTTTCAATCTGTATAGCCAATAACACACGTGTTATAATCATATACTCATCAGTCACAAAACACATATAACTTTGTTTGTTGGTTCTCTGAATTCATCATCTTACATGATCTCTTATTAGTGGTTGTTGGTGGAGCTCAGTTGGTTAGAGCTCATGCCTCCCAATGTGAAGGTTCTGAGTTCGAATCCTCCGGGTGACACTTTCAATCACATGCAATAAAAGAAAGAAGCTGCACCTCATAGAGGTCAGGAGTTCGAACCTGAGCAGGGGAGAGGGTTTACGGCAGTGTGCCGGTTCCCGCTTATCTGGTGTGGTTGGGGTGGCTATGATGGGAATGCCATTGCCCACTCTATTGCTACTCAAACCGTTCAAAAAAAAACATGATCTCTTATTATAGAAAATCAAAATAAATTAATGGTTAAAATTTCCCAACCACCTAATTTGTTTATATCTATAATTATAAAATTTCTATTGAAGTCATTCATTTTATATTTGTCCTTATGCCATTCCCATTATATTTCTCTTTACATTTAATGTGGTAATTAATACATTTCAAACTTGTATTAAATTCATCAAAACCAAATTAAAATAAATTATATTATGCATCAACTATTTTATAAAAGAGTTTTGAACGTCTATATCAATTATCAAAATTGTTCTTATTTTCATGAAAACTATTTTTTCCTTACAAATCGTAGCATTCGTAACATTTTGTACCCAATCAATTAATGTGTTTTAATGAATATATATGTGATATGCCATATACTACATTATAATTAACGGTTCTTTTTATTAATAAGTGGGGGATCCAACCCAATTCTCAAAATTATTACATGATCAAGAAACTTCACTTCCTCTATATATAATCAATAGAAAGACTTGAAGGTTGAACAATCACAAAACTTAAAGTTTGAGAAAGAAAATGGATGACAGGAAGAAGAAGATGATGATGATGATGATGATGGTTGGCATGATCATGATGATGACCATGGGGATGGTGGTAGGGCAGGGTGGAAGTGGCACTAGTGCTACCAATCCTGTTCCTTTCCTTAATTGTTATACTAGGTGCATGTTTTTTTGTATGATTGAACCCCAAAATGCTTGCACATGTACCTCCACATGCCTCAAAAAATGTCTTGATACACCTACAACAATGGCTAAGGATGTGGATGAACATACACAAAGTCTTGGCTATTGCAAACTTGGTTGTGCTACTTCTTTGTGTTCAAAAATAAGCAACCAACACGATCCGGGTACGCATTCTTTTCTTTTTCTTTTTCTTTTATGTTTGTGTGTGACATAAAACATATGATCTTTGAAAAAGAGTAAAATTAGGGTTTGTTTAGTTTTGTTCGTGTTGTTTAACGCGTGATAAAGATATGTGAACGGTGTATAATAAGATCAACTAAAGAAAAGATATACATATCACTTGATCTAAAATACAAAGAAGAACTATTTGAAGAACTTGACAAATATGGATCACTTGATAGAAAATCCCACTCCTATAGTTTTGAGTCTTGGTGCACCCTTAGAGGGACTTGCAATGACGGAGCTTGAAAAAAAAGCTCGGAAGGGGCCGAAGGATTTTTAAGGAGAAAACGGAGGGGGCCGAAGGATTTTTAGGATGAAAACAGAGGGGCCGAAGGATTTTCAAGAAAAAAAACAAAGGGAACCGAAGGATTTTCACGAAATACTATTATATCGACTCTTCTGAGTGAAAAACAGGGCAATAATCCTCCATCCATGGGGACTTGAACATTCGTTTTCTTTGTGAAAGAGAGAGGTTATAACCACGGGACCATAGGGGCCTATGGCTACCTTGATTCATAAATCAACTAGAAATAATATGTACCGACCACCTTTAGGAAATAAAAAAAAAAAACAATAGATATTCAATAGGTAATAAGAAAAATACCATAGGTAATTAATACCTAAGGCCACTTAACTTAATATAACTCAGGTCTAGAGCCCCTCTTTATGAGATAAATCAACTCATTAATTATTCTAGAGGTTAATGTTAATCAAACTTTATTATTAAATTACAACCTAAGAAACACGCGTGTAATTTTTGTGTTTATACGTAATCTTAAGGCATATGAATTAATGATGCATTTATAGTTTTTATTTATGTTATAATTTGATTTTGGTTTTGTATTATTCTTTTTCAGATGGTAAAAGCATGGGAAAATGTGTGGATTCTTGTTCTAACAAGTGCAACATGAGCTATTAATTGTCGCTTAATTGGGAGATTTTATTTTTATGAATATGATTATGATTGTGTTTGTGATGGTTGACTATGAGTTCATTGACCATGTAATAAAAAATTAATTATTACAATAGTTTTAGTCAGTGACAGACCAGTTATATGGAACGAGGGTCAATCAATTTCACTGTTGTTTTCTTCTTTTTATGTCACATGTGCATGTATATATATATATCTTAAAATTATTAACTTATTAATTGATATTTTGACATAAACAAAACATAAAAAATCAATAAAAAAATTTTTGAGTTCGAGGGCTTTGCTAAAATCGAACAAAAAGTTTCATGTATCAACGACTTACAAGAGCACCTACAATGGGTCTTTAGGACAAATGGGACGTGTGAGGACCGTGAGGCGTGAGGTGGTGTCTTTAGAAAGGATAAAGGGTTGTTTGAGCTTCTCAAATATGTCCATGGCTTGCTTTTTTAGTTGTTTCATCCTTACACTAGTATGCCCAAAAAAAATAAAATAAATAAAGTGGGCCTCACTAGTAGGCGCGTAAACAAATCATGGAGACTTCTAGGTTACTCAAAATCACATTTCTAAAAAACTCTAGCGTGTCTAAATAAAGTCTAGCCCAAACTCTAAAATATGACACATTTAGTTATCAAACTCAAAACAACCCTAAAATTTTCTTACTAAACTACAGTTTTAAAAAGAAAACTTTAAACAAACCAAGTTCAAGCTCTTTTAAGTTGAAACAAGTTTGCACTAAAACCTTAACAAGTTTGTACAAATCTTATTTACATCCCTATTAACCACAAAATTAATTTACCTTTAAAATAATTTAGGTAAGTATAAGATGTTACAAGGAAAATGACTTTACAAAACAGATTTTCTACTTAACATTTAACCTGCCATTACATAAATTCAAAGTGCTAAAGACAACACTTTACAAGAAAAATATACGCATAAAAGAAACAGAATAAAAGTTGCTTAAGATACTATAGTATTCTGTTAATAATATAAACTTCCGATTAATTATTAGATTGTGTATTTATTTTGTTTTTTTTTTTAATTTGAAGTAGGCTTGGAAGCATAAAAATCGAAACCCTTAAAACATGCCTGACTGAAGCCCTATAGCCATTATAAGATATTTCTACCACCACAATAAAAGATGAGTTGAAAGGAAGAAAACAAAAAAGAATATTGGTAAAAGCACCACTACAAAGCAAGACTAATAAACTGAAGCTCAAATGTCACCCAATTACACCACCCTTAAAATTCATTCCTTCTACATTTTCCAACCATAGCTACCTACAAAAAAAGAGCCATATAACTTATTCATTCATTTCAACACAAAAAATGATGCATGTATGATAAAATTAACAGAATTTGATATGGAAAACAGCTATAAAATGATGCAAGGATTATTATAATTGAACAAATAACAGTGGAGAGTATGCATTACAGGTGACAAATGGGGGAGTTGGACAGGTAGGGTCATGAGTTGAAAAAAAAAAAAAAAAAACTGTTAATTTGTCCACTTTTTTTAAATTCTATTTATTAACTAGTATGTTAATTAGTTAAAAAACAAATTGTTACAACTATAAGCTCATAATTGAAAAAGAAGCCTATATGCATTAAAATGTGATATAAAAGGAGACTTTTCTTAGTTTTCCTTTAAACTAAACTTTTTGACTTTACCTGTTGTAGACGACCCAAATTTACTCGTTCATAAGCACATGGGTCGAGATTTAGGTGTCGCGTGCACCCTAAAATAAATCTGATGGTACCAGCCCCAAAATTGAAGATTCCCAGCCCCTGTTGGTCGATGATTTCACCCAGAAATATATGCACACACGATGACAGAAACTATTATGAACCAGAAAGCAGAGATCTTTATTAAATAAAAACTGGTACAAGAAAAACCTAAAAACCTTAACCCCTATTTATAATAAAACCAAAACATAAAAGTCAAACATCTATCCGTAATAAATCTGCTGAAAAAAACAATCTTAATCCAAACAAACTAATCTAATCTTTAAACTTTGAAACTCAAATAAAACAATTTAAAAATCCAAACTTTCTAACTTTTAACTCCTTTAACTATCGAGTATTTACAAGATTTGTCCAACAATCACCCCTATAATCTTGTAATACTCATTCCATTATCACAATAGTGCAGGCCCAAAGTCATCATTTTGAATCAAATTGGCCTCTTCCTCCTTCGGTTTTGACTTTGAACACTCATAGGCATAGTGACCAAATTCTTCACATCTATAGCACTTGACCCGCGGCTTGTCACTTTGCCCCCTTTGATCTCTTCCTTGTTGACCCTCACGGCCCACTTCAGCCCTAACATTTTTGCCTTTCCCACGGTTTTGTTGGCAACAATCACAGCCACCACACTTTCCCCTCTTCTCTTTTTACTACTTGATCATCATGTGCAAGCAAAAGTTTGTCACGAATATCTCTTGTCAAGTCTTCTTGAGGTTTCACACGCTCTTCATAAGCCTTCAAACGACCCACCACTTCTTCAAATGCCATATTCTCAATCTCCGAATATTGTTCAATGGAAGCCACAATTGGTAAATATTTTGGAGGCATAGAGTTTAGGAACTTCCTTACCATCACTTCTTCTTCAAGCGAGGACCCAAGACTTCTATATTTAGATTGTATCCCACTCAATCTTCCCGCGAACTCATCCACGGTCTCAGTCTCCAACATCCTCATTGCTTCCAACTCACTCCTAAGTGTTTGTAAGCGAGCCTTTTGAACCCTCTCGGCTCCTAAGAATCTGACCCGTATAGCATCCCACACATCCTTTGGCTCTTGGTACTTAGACACTTGAAGGAGAACATCTTCGGGTATTGATTGAAAGATCAAAGCTTTTGCCATATACTTCCTTCTTGCATCTACTACTCCTCCTGTCACAGGATCTATGGCTTCCTGCAACCCATGTGCAGCCAAGACTGGCTCCATCATGATGGACCAGGCTGTGTAGTTTGTTGTGGTCAGTTTTGGGCAAAGCAGACCCACATTACCAGGCTCCCGGACTGGTACAACCACCTCACCTGCTGGTCTTGCCATTAGTTTAACCTAATCTGATCAAATCACCTTGTAACACCTCTGCTCTTGTGACATGCTTTTCACAGCACAAAAAAAACTCACCAATTTATCACAAATTGATGCTTCCTGAATCACACAAGTTAAAATCGAAGCTTTCACTGCTCCTCCCAACTTGTTTCAGCCCTCACAGCCTTCAACAAGCACCCAATTGAAGCTTTCACAGCCTTCAACAAGCACCCAATTGAAGCTTTCACAGCCTTCAACCCTAATTCAAACCTATCATAGGTCAATTGAAGCCTTCACAGCTCCTAGTCTACCCGATTGAAGCTCTCACAGCATCCAATCAATCCCAAGTTTGGTCTTTCCAACCTGCGTCGCACAGGAACCCAAAAAAAAAAAATCTTGATTGCGTCACACAATCAGATCTTCCCAGCTTCTCTTACGACGTTCGAACCTATCGCAGGTTCACGTCACTTTTCTCGAATAATCAAAGCAGCTTCAATTTAAAATTCCTTGATTGAACTTCAATCGCACCTAATTGAATACGACTCAGCTGAATAATCGGCACCCAGTTGCAATTAACCCTTTCGACAGGCACGCTCTGATACCTATTGATTGTACCAGCCCCAAAATTGAAGATTCCCAGCCCTGTTGGTCGATGATTTCACCCGGAAATATACGCACACATGATGACAGAAACTATTATGAACCAGAAAGCAGAGATCTTTATTAAATAAAAACTGGTACAAGAAAAACCTAAAAACCTTAACCCCTATTTATAATAAAACCAAAACATAAAAGTCAAACATCTATCCCTAATAAATCTGCTGAAAAAAACAATCTTAATCCAAACAAACTAATCTAATCTTTAAACTCTGAAACTCAAATAAAACAATTTAAAAAATCCAAACTTTCTAACTTTTAACTCCTTAAACTATCGAGTATTTACAAGATTTGTCCAACAAAATCTAATGCAGCATATTCCAGATTTTTTTTTCAAATAAAACACAACTTTAGGATGAAAAAGTCTTGCAATTATGTAAGCCATGATCCGTTATGATTTCCATCTGACTGACAAATTAAATCTTACCTGAGAAAGGAGATCTATAAAGCAAGAAACAACCCTCTTGAGTGAATTAGTAATATGGTGTAAAAACTGCCCATTCAAACAATATAGGTCCAAAAATTAGCAATTACCATAAACGATAATCAAAGAAAGAATAATACCAAAGAAGGAAATTAAGAAAAATTCAATTATTTACCAGCAAAAAATTAAAATTTTCACACGCAGCCAACAAATTGAATTTAGGCAGATGGCTTTTCTGTACTACCCGGACCCCACTCTTCATCAGCTTCATGACCATTAACAAGTACAGCACCATCTGAATCATTATCCTTAGCAGCATCTCCTTCTTTGACTTTGTCTTCACCCACGTCTTCTTCACCATCAACAAATTCCCCCTCGTTTTCATCGTGTTCTACATGCTGTGCCAATAAACAATGACAAGAACATTAATAAAATTGAACTTAGATACTACAAGCAAAATTTCATAACTAGAAAAGTCTAGCCATTATTAACTTTTCACAAGGCCTATTTGGAAATTGAGCCCTGAAGGACCTTATTATGGTCAAACATAATACTTTTACCAGACCACCATTTCTAAAAGGTCCATAATAAAGCTTAGGTGCTTATTGAAGTGGGTCTGACAAAGTTAAACTACATATGCGGTAAGAAATCTGACCAAAAATCAAAACCTAATCAATCATATAGGAAAATGGAAGGATAATATTCAGTATGATTGAATCATCAAACAAAAAAAAAAATTAGCATACAACAGGAAATGCTACATTTACAAAAGTAAGATCTTGTTACTACATCCCTAGATTAGGTAAAATATATGAAGACAGAAATGTACCTCGTGATCCAAATCTCCATTTTCATGTAATTCCTCATCATCCAATTGCATGTTTTTGAAAGCATCGACTAGTGTAACATGCGATCTATTAACATGATTCACATATTCTGCTGCTGGAGGGTAATGGCCCCTACAGAATAATTGGAGGATTATTAATTATTATTCTCAAAAGCTATATCAGATATACCACTCTATTTGTTCCTTGGCCAAGATAAAAACGCAACGTTAAGTACTAGAGCTAGGAAAATTAAGTTAAAAGGTGAAACTATAAGTGGCAAGATGGGCATGCCAGGCTGGTTGAGTAAAAGGTTTGAGTTGAAATTCACTTTTCAGTGTGGGGCAAAAAAGGTAGGGTTGGCCTACATACACCATTTGTCTATTTTTAGAAGAAAACATTGATGATTAATGAGCTGATTATGCTCACAAAAGCAATATTAAAAAAATCAAGATGAATTAGGACTTGGGAGATTATGCATTTCAAATAGACTTTGGTTAATTGCTTGACCCATTTGACTTGCTCCCCTTTTAGATATAGTTCTTTATGTAACCTAGTTTCTGCAGCATTTGATTCAACTTCTATTGCAAGTTGCCAGTCCTCAAACATATTTGGGTACTCAACAGGATCCGCTAAAGATTCTGCAGCCTTCTGGTTAACCTGCAGTTGAACCATGTCACACAAATCACCCAGAATTATAATGTTGTTATATTGTGTAAAATTGGCAAATAGTGGGAATGAAATATAACCTTGCTAAGGTTTTTCCTCCAAAGGGCTACTATTTCTGAAACTTTGCTTGGAAGGTAAGATCGTGCCATCAAAGCAGCCTCCGGAATCCTATTGCTGTAAGAGAAATTTCAGATATGTCATCATAGCCAACTTCATGTGGTCTTGGGAATATGTATGTAAAAACATAAGGTCTACCTGTCAACCAATAGCTGCAAACAGTCTTCTAATTTACCCAACATAAATAAACAAGCAAAGGCAACATTGTTCTTTCCATTTTCTTTTGCAAGAGACGCAAGTTTTGCAATTTCTTCGGCATCTCCTAAAGAAGAATAGAGCAGTAACAAGCCACTCAAATCATTTGCATGTTTCAAACAATCCTCAGCCATGTCCAACTGCATTATGAAACATATTGTCATCAGTAGTCAAAAGAGGACAAACATAAGGTCATGATATATTTCGATACCAACACTAGAAATATCCCACTAATATTATTTGATCATCGAGAACCAATTATGTGGTCTAAATATTTAACAGCCTGATCAGATTTTTTTCCCCCACAATGCAAGATTATTCTAGATGCCTTTACATGATGAGAATAATTCAAATTCCATAAAAAATGAGAAAAGGATACCATTCCAGTAGACAAAGCCAGTTCACCCAACTGCTTCCATTTTGACTCGCTTTGAGCTTCCAGTGCGATATCCTGTATAAATAAGAACGAAAGTTGTCATCATGGTCACAGATGAATGAGAAATTATTTTTCTTTTAGCAGTCTAGATGTAGAATTTCTTGCTTGCATCAGCTGAGGCTATATCACCTTTGCGATATCTAGTTTACCAAGCTGAATGGCTAGCTCAAACCTATAGTCAGGATCTGTAGAAACTTCCAAGGCCTCTTCAATCATCCCTCGTGATTCCAGAAAACGAGCAACACTGTAAAAGGAACCACTCAATTTATTAAAATCCAAGAATTAATTATAAAAGAGCATATATGCTTCTAAGTTCACAGAGTTTGCTAATAGGGAAATTGTGCAAAAAAAAGAGATTAAAAGAAAAGATAAATTAAAAACCTATTATGATGCTCCTTTGGAATTGATGGCAAAAGTTCACTAGCTCGTTCAAGTTCTCCACGCATCACAAGTGTCTTGTACTCAATCAAGGTTAGAAGCAATGTGTAACCAATGACACTACAGTGTAAATAATACGAAAAACAAGGTCATTAATGATGCTTAAATCATTATTGTTGCAAAGATAACACTCACTTGAATTCTTTGTCAATGAGATAAACCCTGCTCTGATTAGCTAGATATCCTAGAAGATACATTGGTCTATCTAAATGAAACATTGTGGTTACCTGAAAACACATCAGTCCATTTAATAATTCAAAATATTAATAAAACATGAAAAGATAAAGCTTTGTAGCATATAGTAATGACAACCCTACCTCGCCACCCACACAATAATTAAGTCTCCATGAAGAATTATTGTAAATAAAACAGTCGCCAACCCATAATCCAGTTCTAACTCTTTCACTCACTTCATAGAGGAGTTCAAATGAATCCTCAATACCTTGCTCATCTACAGTTCTTCCACTATCTAGATGGTTAGACACCACATCACGCTACAGAACAAATAGAATTTATTACATTTGTCACAATATTTCAAAATCTCTCTGAAAAAAGGTATACAAAAGTAAGCTGATTTTATCACACATTGTACTTAAGTATGTAGAATGATGAATCACTGGCAATTGCCACCAGGTCGCCACTATCAGCCCAGTAAAGATTCTGAAAAAAAACATTCAAAATCATAAAGTAGATCATTAAACGAAGCGGCCACGATATAATCAATGAAGACCGAGAAAAGTATTGTTTACTTTAACATTGACATCAATCCGTTGAACCAATCTACACTCAGCCCAGTCATAGAAACATATAAAATCGTTAGAGCACATAGCCAGCAAAGATCCTCCAAATATTCTTTCAGCTGAGAATGTTGGTCGGACACTCCTCTTTTCCTGATTAAATATAACCAAAACAAAAATCATGATCGAGATTCTAAATGACAGTTATATGCAGCCACAACATGAATCAGATGCTTACACAATGCTGATATGTGCAATTAGTGTGAATTTTAGTTAACAGAATGCCACATTGACACTTTCACCCTTAATTTGTAACAGATACCAAACAAATTGGAAAACATGTACCATTTGATGATAAGTGCAAATGAAAAATAGTAAACTATAACCATCCGTATTTAAAGTGAACCATTACTTGGAACAAACTAAAGTAGAAATGTGGGAAATAATTTTAGAACAGAAGAAGTACTAGTTTATATAATATCTTACGAAAAAAAATGCACAAATTAATAAAGTCATCAATGATCAATGATTGATTGTTCATTGGTCTTTATGAGATATCGTACAAACCTGAAAAGATTTGTTAAAAACTTTAATCTTGGTTGTACTTTCCCTAACAGCATATTCACCATCAGATGACCAAACAATCTCCAATGCAGAGCCAAAGGATCTATTTCTCCATGCCAAAGCTGTATATATGATGTATTCACCGTCACCACATACAACCACAAACCTCCCATTTGGGTTGTGCTTTAAGCTCTGTACAAAAGACCACAAACAAGAAAGACAAACGGTGAAAGCTAGTTAAATTCAATTGGCATTGTTCCAAACTATCAAATGTCTGAGTTTTCAACTTGCAAGGTTTCCTAAAATTACAAAATAACTCACCTCATACCAGTAAAATCACAATAATAGCTAAATAAAGAGTTCATATCTATTTTTAGTTTAGAGGAAGGCAGAAAGACGAAACAAGCACAACTCACTTGGGGGTAGAGATCGCATGTTCCCAGCTCTTTAACTGCTAAAGGCAGCCTCTCTCCATCAGAAACCTGAAAAATAAAGGAAAGAGAAAATGTGCAGTGTGCACCTGGCAGAAACAGAAGAAAGAACACATGATTTTATTTTATTATGTCATCAACATGAATATGCATGTGGGCCCAAACCTCATAATCCGCTCCAACACTCTTAATGTTAACAGTCTGAATTTCATTATGTTTAGCCCATATAATTTTTCCACTATTGTCCATGCTAGCAACAGGTTCTTCTCGCCCAATTTTCACCATTATTGTCCCTTCATCATATCCCATAACAATCCTGTAAAAAGGGGTAACGAATTTCAGAAAAATTAATCCTGATAAATGAAGAAAGTGTCAAGAGGTTACTTAAGGACAGCATATAGTATTATCAACAGTGTTGTAATATATGTAGAACTCCAAGCAAACATCTTGCTTCAAATATTTGATTTAACATAACTTAAGCAGGGAGTTGCGTTGGAAATTTAATATTTTGTCACATGAACAATAAAGGAAACAAGAAGAATCTTCAAACATACAACACAAATCTAGCAAGTATCAAAAGAAAAAAAATGCTAAAACATGAACAACAAAGCCACAAAACAAACTTACCGCCGTGAACCTTTCATGCATCCAACAGCCCAAACCCTTTCAAGTCCATAGTTCAAGGTGTTTTCAAGTCTGTAAAAAATGGTAAGAGCTGAGAAACTTTGAAAATGGAAAAGCAGCATGAACACAAAAACATGTAGAAGTTCACATTTTTTGGCATCGTGACCTTTTAATGGCTTAGAACCTTGACTAAACAATTAGAATTCAATTTTTGGTGTTATGTAACCAAACCATTATCAACATATAAAATTCAAAAAATCATGGTTTACATTAGAAAACACACTTCGGTTGTCTGATTTTATGCCAGGCACAGGATGTACCTGTAAGTGGTTGAATGCCATATACGTACGGTACCATCTTCAGAACCTGTAATTATGATCGGGAGCTCGGGATGGAAACAAACTGCAGAAACATTGTGTGTATGACCTTCTAGAGTCTGGACACAAGATTTAGTTTGATAATCCCATACCTGTTTTAAATTATTTGTAAGATAAGGCTTAAGTAATGTACTATACAAATCTATAAACATAACATGTGAAAACAGTGGAAGGCCACTAACCTTAGCAGTGTGATCATCAGATCCAGTAATAAGATAAGGTTTATCTCCACCAGTAAAATAATCCACGCAATTTACTCCTTTGAGATGTGCATCCAATGTGAAGTTAGGATCAGGAGAACCAAGATTCCAAATCTATAATTATAAATATAACGGTGCATAAATGACAGACTAATGCTGTAGGATGTTAACTTGATCAGTGTTGCTAAATGGGCTTGTTTGGTTTGCTGAATGTTTTTGGAAGGAACACTATTCACAATGGTACTTGAATGAAGGAAACGGAATATGGAGACATTAGAATTTCAATTTGAAGAAATTAAAAACTGTGAGGCATTTAGTTGGCTGAAATGGAACATAATTAAAGATAAAGCAAATAAATGTGGATAAAGTATTGAAATTGAAACAATTATAGTAAATAAATATAACAAAGTAATAATAAACAAATCACAATTTCAATTTAAAAAACAATTATGATATTTTTTAATTTATGATAAATTTGAAGAGACAGCTATTGAAATTTGAAAGTATTTTTTTATCAAAATTCCGAATCACAATGGAAGAATAAACAATTCCACACGGAAAGTAAATTGCTTCATTTATTGGAATCGATATTTTTCAAAGCATTCCCTTTTGCCAGCAAAACACCACATGGATTCCTGTGAATTCCAGCAAACCAAACACCACACACCCTAAGTGATTCTGACTTTCTGAGACAGTAAAATAACCTTTATCGTGCGATCAAGTGATGCACTTGCAAAAGTATTGGTGTCTTTAGGATTAAATGTTACTTGCATGACATAGTGAGAATGACCCTCAAAGATTTGAGTACAGAACCAACTTTTCTCCCAGTCCCAAAGCTTAATAAGCATGTCATCAGATGATGATAATACATACGGTAGTGTAGGGTGAACCGCCACACACCGGATGTAATCCGTATGTGCTTCAAATACTTTGACTTTATCCATCGTATTATAATTGTACACTCGGATAAACATATCATCTGCACCAGCAACCACCCACTGCTTGCGTGCTACGAACTTTGCTGATCTGACTGCGAAATCAAACTCATTTTCAAATAAGGCTGAAACCATGCATCATAACACAATAAAAAATAAAGTCTGATGGTAGACCTGGTAGCTCTGTAACCTCAAAGGATTTTATCATAACCTGCAAATAAAAATTACAGGACATGTGCTAGTCACTGATTAAATACACATCACAAGTCTATTGGTAAGCCTACAGATGTAAAAGAAAAGGTAGTTAATGTATACTTATCTTCACGGCTCACAAGAGAAAGTTAAGCAACAATCAAGGCTCCGAAACATAAATACATATTTACATATCTTTTTCGGTCCAAAACATTCCTGAGAATGCCATTTTACAGTTACATCTCAGACATATGCACAAACTAAAGGAATAGTAAGTAGTAACTCGACTTTGCTTCTAAGGAGTGCACAAGGTCATTGCATTCTACAGGTTCAGAGACGATAAGGGTATAAAGTGGAATGAAGTGACAACATATTTCATATTTATTCTTTATTCATACAAGTGGGATATGAAAGTAGAAGGCAAAAGCAAGTGTGCTTCCATATGTTGCCATACATATCATTCATGCTCTTACTAAATTTTCCTTGTGTGATTTCATTGTTATGATACTAAAGTATTATTGGCTTTATGACATGGAAGGAACACTACAGTCTGCAGGAAGTAGACATGACCTTTTCTTATGCACACCTTGCTCATAATTTCATACAACATGGTTATCCATTAATCAATCACTGAGGATGTAAAAAGCTTAAAATTTTAACCCTTATGTAATGTTTATTTCCAACTAGAAGCTATTTATACAATTTAATATATTATATCACTTCACATCAGCTTATAAATTTGGCATAGCATGCAGTCGGATAACAATTAGTTCTTGGTTGTTAATCTCATAGATATTATTATCGTCACAATTTAAGTTACTTTTTTACTACCTACAATTTAGTTGCATGCATAGATAAAGGCTTATTGTTTCCTATGCAAGAAAATGAAACCAACTCTCTTCACAACATGAGAGGACTACTATTCTAGGGAAACCCCGGTGCCAGAGGCTCCCACAAGCATGGGGTCTGGATGTGCCGGGCCAACTTGGGTTTGATGCACGCATCCTTATGATACAACCCCAGTAGCTCACATTAGCACCCGATCCACGAACCAGACCTGCAAGCCAAACCTTACTCCAGTTGTTTTCCAGCCCAATACCAAGTCGAATTATCAGCTAAGCAAACCAGGAAATGGCGAGAAAAGTTAACTAACTTTTAGGAAAATGGAGGGAGCTGATCCACAAAACCAAGAGAGGGGAAAGTGGGGGAGAAGCTACAGACCAGATCTGAGTTTAAGTAGGATGTCGTGTTTAATTTTGTTGTCTTGTTAATTATCTTAATCAGTACTTAGTTTTTTGGAGATTAGCCCATCTTGAATCAGGCTGCCTATCTTGTTACTTTGTGTTTCTGGTCTAATCGGATTTCCGGTAATTATCACCTTGAAGGTTCAGCTCTTGTTTAGCAAGTGATCTGCCCAGAAAATTAAGAACAAAGAACACCATATTTTGCGGAAACCTTGCACAACTCCCTTTTATTAATCTGATTTTTCTGGTACTAAAATAAAGACTCTCTAAACCCCAATTTATAATAATAACAAGCCCTGACCCCAAAGCAAACAATAACCTAACCAAGTTATAATCTAAATCAAATGCTAAACCCTATAATTCTGCCGCTTAATTCCTGCCCCAAATAAAACCGACCTAATAAAACACAAGCTAAAAATACCAATAAAGCAACCCCATAACTCTTAAGTATTTACAAATTTAGACCAACAATCAACCCCCTTAAACTTGTAACCCCATTCTTCAATAAGGTACCAGCTTCTTTTCCTCATCTCCTTTAACCTTCTCTTTCTTTTGCTCCCAACTCAAACATTCTAACACATAACATCCATGTTCGTTACACTTGAAACACACCTTATACAACTCTTGTCTCTTTCCCTTTAACCTTTGTTTTGTTGAAGTCAACCGTCCCTTTCTTGACTAGCCCTACGATCTCCACCTCCGCCACATTCTTGATCTTCATGGCTCGAACTTCCTTCACCACCTCGACCACGGTGCTCATAAAACATGTCGATTCCCTTCCCTTCCCATCATACTTCCACAATAGTAGCTTTCCATGTGGGTTTTATTCTTGATTCGACTCTTTGATAAGCTCCTCATAGGCCTTCAATCTCCCAACAACTTCATTGAATTTCATGCTATCCAATTTGAAACATTGTTCAATTGATTTTATGATATCAATGGACGATCTAGGCATCGAGTCCAATAGTTTTCTCACCAATTGTCCCTCTTTAAAAGTAGTTCAAGACTTTTTGTGTTTGACACCAACCCACTCAGTTTTCCTGTGAATCCATCAACTGAACCATCTTCCTTCATTTTAAGGTTTTCAAACTCACGTAACAAAATTTGTAATTTAGTTGTTATTGTCCAATCCATCCCCGTAAAACTTGTCTTCAATGCATCTCATACCTGCATCGTGTTGGTGTAACTCGCCAACTATAGCACGAGGTCTTCTAGTATTGCTTAAAACAAAAACATGAGTGCCATATTTGACTTATTTGGATCCACAACATCCCTAATTGTGGTTCAACCGCCTCCCACAACCCGTTTGCATCCATAATCGTTCTAGCCCTTATCGACCACATCAGATAGTTTGTATTTGTTAAAATACTCTTTATCAACCATTTTTTCACTTGTGAATCAACAAAAAAGTGCCTCACCTTGATCGGGTTGCTCACGAATACTTCCTTGGTCGATTTGCCGCTGCTCGATCACCAACACAACGAGCGATTGTTGTTCAGTCTCCTGGTTGCTAAATGATCCCTTTAGCCCTTGTTGATCTCGTTTCACTACACCCAAGTTCGTTGGTTTGCCACTTTGCCCCTGTTGTACAACACCATCTATTGTTCTCAGCTGAGAAAAAATTGAAACCTGACTGAACTTTCTGCTGCCTGCTAGTTTGTTGTTGCTAACTGACCCGAAAGATGTCGTTCTTCGCGATGATCAAACGAAGCTGCTGATCAAAGTTGATCAGCCTCTGAACATGCTGACCAAAGACTGCTGATCGAGAGACAGTTGTTATCCAAAGAATCTGATGCTGGCCTTTGTTCTTCTCTTGCTAAATCCTAGGTACAAACTCGCTAAAGCTCTGATACCAATTAAAGGTTCAGCCCCTGTTTGACAAGTGATCTGCCCAAAAGATTACGAACAAAGAACACCATATTTTACGGAAACCTTTCATGACTCCTTTTTATAAATCTGAATTTTTCTGGTCACAAATAAAAACTCTCTAAACCCTTATTTATAATATAAACAAGCCTTAACCCCCAAGCAAACAATAACCTAACCTAATTATAATCTAAATCAAATACTAAACCCTATAAAGCTACCGACTAATTCCTGCAACAAATAAACTGACCTAAACAAAAAACAAACTAAAAACACCAAAAAAAAAAAAGCGCCTTAACTCCTAAGTATTTGCAAGTTTAGACCAACACACCTTACATTTTTGCAAGAAAATGTTCCCACGACTCAAGCGCATAACCTCCAGGTCACTTGGCAGCAACATTACCATTGCTTCAAGATTTCCTTCTAGGACTAGCATTCTAGAAAGATAAAATACCCTAAATTTTGTGTTTTCCAGTTGAATCATTGAGACTCCGCAATAGTGAAAATGAATGTATGTTCACTTTAGAGGTGCAAACCATGTATTATAAACAAAAATATGTCACAACTAACACTTCCTAAAAATTGCTAAACTGGTTTTATACCTGAGTCTGGTAATTCCAGATGCACACTGTCCCTGAATACAAACTTGCTAGGATCCTGTAAAAAAAAAATAACCATTACAAATAATACATGTAGTTGTTCATTAATTAACTTCCCCACCTTAGGCCATTGCAACTATTAGGTAAGAGAATCTACGGATCACTACCTAGCAATGTATATCTATTTCATAATAAAAACACAACAGTTACTGAATTCAGTTGCAATGAATAATAGTACAATTACCATGGCTCCGTTGGGTGCAAATCCACGGATTTTACTCTTTCAGATCTTTGAGCGAGTTTCCTCTGCCAAAAACATCATAATTAACATGACATGCGAGTACAGCTATTAATTTGATAACAAAAACAACAATGAGTTCATTTAATATGAATATGAACAGTACCTTGATCTCGAGTCTGAGCGGCTGCCCCAAAATGGAAAAGACAAAGAAACGAAGTTTCAGTTAGCACACCAGATCCCAAAAATCGTTAAAAATCTCAGCAAAACATAAGAACGCATTGAACCAGTGATCAATCAAATGGTATCAGAATAACCGGATCCAATAAAAATTACACGAACACGCAAATCAAGTAGAATTGTGAACTCACCATTGTTAGTGACTAAATCAAGCGCTTTGATCGAGAAACCGATTGTTGATACGATAACCCTAGGATTGGAGTAAGAGATCCGATCAGGCAACCCGAATAGAGCGCGATGTGCACCGAATTGAGCGATTTTTTGAGTTTGAAGTTGCGGAGAGAGATGAAAAATGGAGATCAAATAGCGTAACAGCGCCTCTGCGAGTAAAATAGGGATACGAAGGGAAGTGTATTTGTTTAGTACATTGCAAGTTGCAACGACCAACGTTGCGGAAATTTTTCATGGTCTTTTCTTCTGATGATTTGCGGTTTAATTTTATTTTTCTTTTTTAATATTCATCTTCATATATCGTTAAAATTTAAAGTTTTATGGGGATTGATTCTAAAACTATAAGAGTTAAGTGTTTTTTTAGTCCTTGTGGTTTGTTTAATATTGCCATTTTAGTCCAAAATCTTCTTTTATTGCTTGTGATACATTGTGGTTATCACTTTTTTGCCATTTTAGTCCATCCACTAACTCCATCCAATTTATTTGTTAACTCAAGGGTTATTTTAGTCTTTTTCTTAAAATACTTAATAAGTGATTAAATTTACACAATATTAACCCCACTCTAATTCCCTTATGACGGCATGAGCAAAGATGTTACGGTTTGGACTGACCCAAATTTAGGGTTTTCAAAACGGGTCATACACGACCCGTCAAGACACGAAACACGAACTTGTTAGACACGAACACGACACATCTTATCGTGTCTGTTTTTTCAAACACGAACACGACCCGTTAAAAAACGTAAACACGAAAAGACCCGCTAAGGAACCCGTTAACAGTTAACACTATAAATGACCTGTTAAAACCCGTTAAAGAATCTGTTAAGGAACCTGTTAAAGAACTAGGGTTAGACAATTATAAATTTTTTAAAGCTAATCGGTTACCCATATGGCCAAATATTTTATGATATTATTTATTTTAAATTTTAAACAGGTCTTAACATGTCTTAACTGATCTTAACAGGTTTTAACAGGTCTTAGCTTCAAAATAAATAATTTATAATTGGGTTAAGACATGTTAAGACCTGTTTAAAATTTAAAATAAATAATATCATAAAATATTTGGCCATATGGGTAACCGATTAGCTTCAAAAAAATTATAATTGTCTAACCCTAGTTCTTTAACAGGTTCCTTAACAGATTCTTTAACGGGTTTTAACAGGTCATTTATAGTGTTAACTGTTAACGGGTTCCTTAGCGGGTCTTTTCGTGTTTACGTTTTTTAACAGGTCGTGTTCGTGTTTGAAAATACAGACACGATAAGATGTGTCGTGTTCGTGTCTAACAAGTTCGTGTTTCGTGTCTTGACGGGTCGTGTATGACCCGTTATGACAACCCTAAATTTGGGTCAGTCCAAACCGTAACATCTTTGCTCATGCCGTCATAAGGGAATTAGGGTGGGGTTAATATTGTGTAAATTTAATCACTTATTAAGTATTTTAAGAAAAAGACTAAAATAACCCTTGAGTTAACAAATAAATTGGATGGAGTTAGTGGATGGACTAAAATGGCAAAAAAGTGATAACCACAATGTATCACAAGCAATAAAAGAAGATTTTGGACTAAAATGGCAATATTAAACAAACCACAAGGACTAAAAAAACACTTAACTCAAACTATAAACTTAATAATAGATTAATTGTTTTTTTATATAAAAATATATTTATTATAATTATGAGTACCTCATAAAATAATACTATAATAATTGTTAGTTTGTGAGACATATGTAAAAATAAAGAATGACATACTAATTGTTAGCAAGCGACAGGTTGTTGGTTAGCAGGTTTAGTTTGGAACCCAAACCTGATTCATATTTTTCTTCGTGTTAAAAGTTTTAACCCTAGATTGGATAAACATAAATCACACATATAATTGTGAATCAAGATAATAAAATACAAAATCTAAATATAATTCATTTGTTTAGTTAACAAAAAAAGAATTAAAGAAACACCTGTAAACTTAAAAATAAAAGTTGTGTTAATTAATCAATTAAACTATAAAAAAAAGTGAAAAAACAAGTAAATATATGTTTTTAGAAAAGAAAAATAAAAAAAATTATAATTAGAAACATTTACGGGTCACCTTGTTTTTAAACGAGTCAACCAAAAACACAAACTGTTTTGTAAACGAGTTGTAATTGACAAATAAAAAAATTGATTATTTTTCGTATCATGTTTAAGTTGTGTTAGGAATCGTCATCCTATGATGGGTTATATAAAATTTAAAAGTATTATAAAGTATGATATTGAATTAAATATTAAGAAAAATATGGAGTAACAAGTTAGATATTAGATTGAACTAGTAAACTACATACCGCGCGTTGCGGCGGACGGTGACTTGTTTGTGGGGTAGGGTGTTCACGTCCGGTTTCAAACAACGAAACGTTCATCGGTTCGGGTTTACGGTTGGTTTTTTTTCAAACATTCGGTCGGTCAATTTCAAAAGTTTAAAACCGTAACAAACGGTTTGGTTTACGGTTTTAATAAAAAACTGGTCATAAAAAAACGGACCGGACCGTAGATATATATATGTATATATATATGTATATAGGGAGAGGATCAAATGTTAACTCTTCCTTATTGCGTTAACCGAATAACTACATCTTATTACTTTGGGGTCTACATTAAAGTAAATTTAATGGTTGTGGTTTTTTCTATTATGTGGGCCTTAAAGTAATAACATGTACTTATTCGTTTATTGGAATAAGGAATGATTAACATTCGAACCATCCCCTACGTATATATAGATGTTTATATTTGTGTGTATGCACGTATTGAGTTCTTGATTTATTCGAGATTTAAAAGTAAATATGGACGCGGTGTAAAGACTCGTGTTGAACTATAAATGTTTGTTTTGATTCAATTTTATTTTTAACGGAATGAAAATCTCAAACCATAAACCAAACCGTATGGTTCGGTTTTTATTTTGAACGGTTCGGTTTTGGTTTTCATTGTTCAAAAACCGTTGTTAACGGCTCAGTTGCGGTTCCACTTAAAACCGTAAAAACCGGACCGCGAACACTCCTATTTGCGGGTGAGCAATTTGTTGACGGCGGTGTGTACAAAAAAGAAAGAAAAACATATTTTTTAGAAGAGCCGAATAGGATGACGATATATGACATAGCAGGACATTGACCTAACAAAAATAGTAGATTTATCATTTTTTTTTTTTGAAAAAAGAAAGAGCAAAAAGAAAAAGATGAGAATAAAAATGAATGTTTAGAGAGTTAGACGATTACATGGCAACGAAGATCAGTTGTAACGTCCGTTCCTTGTTTGTGGAGGAGCGATTTAATGACCGCAGAGAGGCAAAAAAGAAAAAAGACAAAGACAAAAACAAAAACAAAATAAAAAGAAAAAAAGTTAGAAAAAAGAAAATAAAGACAAAATGAAAAATATGAGAAAAAAAGGTTTATGATGGGATTCAAAACCACACCGAGTAATGTTCTACCAACCCAATTGCACCAAAATTGACGTAAGAGTGTTAAGTTGATTGTTATTTAGGCAAAAACAAAAAAAATGAAATTTGAAATATAAGAAAAAAAGAGCCAAAAAAATGTTTGGGGTGGGATTAAAACCCACGTACCTTCACATTTAATTTAATGTTTCACCAAGTCAACTGAATTAACATTGTTGTTTTATTGTGAAGACTATAATATTTAAGCAACAAAATAAGAGGCAAAAGTGACGTCGGGTGCACCGACATTGCTTTTTATTATATAGGTAAATTATAGGTCAAGACATTTGAATCAAGGCCAGGGGTTAAGCCAGTAGTGGGTTTTCTCCTGCAGTGAGTTCGGTCGTATGCCCTTAGGGGCGTTCAAAAAACTCGATTCGAATCATGATTCGGGTTGTTCGGGTATCCAAATACTTCGTTTACAAGACAATAGACCTTTATTAAATTTGAGTTGTTTGGATTGTTCAAATATTATATTTATGAGCCATGGATTTATTCAGACCAAATTCTAATTCAAGTATATTCGGGTCGGATTTCGGATATAACCAAAAAGTCAAACCCAAATAACCTGATTTGAGTAACTCGTAATCCGACCCGATGAACACCCATATATGTCATAGAGCATCAAATTTTAGAAAATGGTTGAAATCTCGTTTTGAATTTTACGTTATTAATCATCTAAAAAAATTGTGCTTTGTGATATGTGAGTTAGTATCAATGTATCACTCCCTCACACCCTATCCATAGTTTCGAACAGTTGAGAATTTGCTAAACACCGCTAGTAGTGAATACTCGGCCTAGTCATTGAACATTCAGAAATTATTAGGTAACTACCCGAGTTAGACGGATAGTACTCTCTGAGTACACAAAGAGTTTTACAACTATGACTTATGTTATGAGTGAAATTTCATTTTCAAGTTGAAGGTGACAGACACTTAGGAATTTTTTTTTACTGCTTATCATAAAAATGTTAAGATAACATTGTCGTTTCTTCAAATAACATTTGTTTGCACTTAACCTACATAAATTGTTTTTGTTGACACTTTAAATATAGCTGTTCAAAAAAATACTTTGTGAATTAAACAAAAACTTCTCCAAATTTTAGCTTTATATTATTTTTAATTAATTATTAATATACGATTATCGGTTAGACACTTAGGTGGTGTTTGTTTTTTAAGAGGTAAAATGTCTGCAGTCTGCGGACCACATCTGCAGATATCTGTAGGAGAAGAGATGAACCAAATGTCTGCAATCTGCAAGAAGAAGAATGCTTGTTTTTTTAACTTCTGTTGACTCTTTAAATAAATTGGTGGTGGTGTACGGTGGGAGGTTGTCACACCCCCAAATTCCCACTCGTGGTGTCAGTCCACGTGGGTGTGACGTGGCCAGGATCACAGCTCATGGTCATATTGAACGACTCTATATGAGTTAACTCAATCATACAGTTTGTAAAATAAGACTAGTTTCATAAGTTAAGCAGCGGAAAAGATCATCATTTAAGCAGCGGAATTAAATAATCAGTACTACATTGTTTAACATTGCTTAAAATGACAAAAATCAAAACATAAGCCTAGGATTAGAGTCTATATGTATGCAGACTCTCTTGTGCATCTCCATGTGCATCCTAGCTCGTGCTGTTCAGTTACCTGAGAATACATGCTAAAGTGTGTCAACATAAAGTTGGTGAGTTCACAGGTTTAAGTATTGGAAAGCAGTAAAACAGTTATATATACTGGGTATGTTAAGTAGTTTTGTTGGATCTACGATCCGTAGAGTGTGTCATGTCATCTTACCGAAACTCGACTGTTTCCATTTGCCTCTGCGGGTCATCGCGGAACCCGACATCAACATCGATATTACACTCGTTATGACATCCTGTCAACGTTGTTGCCGAGTGGGGTTGGTCAAACCCAGTAGTACTACGTAATAACGACTTGTTTGTACACAACTAACGGTAAGGGTGGAGAGGACTTGTTGCGATAATAGTACACTCAAAAATAGTTTTTCGACATACCAGTCATATATCTAAAATAGTTGCATAGCATTCTCACCCCAAAAGATTAGTAAAACAGTTAAGAGTAAAAGTGGGGCTGTAAACTCACCTGAGTTTGCTTGAGTGCGTTCCTACGAGAACGGAGTAGCTCGCTGGCTAGTAGTTACCTATATCACATAGGAGTTATAAGTTTGCGATCATATTTGTGTTGGTCTCACAGGACCGTATCCGTGTCTAAACAACTCCTGGTTGTTATGCGGGTCGCGTTGACCGTGTTGGTCGTGTTGACCGTGTTTGAACTAACGACCCGTTAGTGAACCGTGTGTCGGTTGTGTATCGTGTAACATTCGTGTAAGTGCTCGTCGGGTGCAAAACGTGCAAGTCGTGTCTATGGACAACTTACTATTTACAATAAGTTTCCATTTATGGAAATTTCACAAAGCATATTGGTTTTAAAGTTCTAGCATGCTCGTTAGTCCTACGTGGTCATATTAACACATAACACATCATCATACGAATTCACATAAGTCGTTTATAACATGTTAGCATACAAAAGTTTCCTAAAATGGAAAGTTTCCCCTTTATAGCATACGTGACATCGGAAACCATCTAACTTAGCATCTAATCATCAAGTTATAACATAATAAATCATCTAGTATGCTCGAATCACACAACATGTTTACAAATCGGTTTTTGTAAAAATAAAGTTACTAAATATAGTAACTTTATGGTTTTTCATGAAAACAATCATTTTAACATTTCTAATCCTATTTTCTCATCATCAACCATCATAATAATCCATCTAGCATCACTTTAAACATACCAATATAGTCAAATCATCACATAACATTATTCCAACAAATAAAGTTACTAAAAATAGTAACAATGACAAGTATGACTATTAACATTATCAAAACCACTTTCTAACTAATCAAATCACCATATTATCAACCTAATAACAATTCTACATACATGTATGTCCACCATTCCATTCATAACACCATTTTGACAAGATAAAGTTTCTATTAATAGAAAGGTTACCAAAAATCACCCCTTTTGGCCATTCTAACCAAATCTAATCATGTAGATCATCATCAATATCATCTATGAACCTTTCTATATACCTAACATCATTCCAATACCCATGGATCATACATGCATGCATCTATAACATCATAAATCATCATTTTACTCAACAAGACATGTACCCATCATCATAGACCATCACAAAACTTGATGCTAATATCATAGATCATCATAAAACACGTTACAATCAACAAACCCAGATCATAATCTCGTGCATGTGCATTCAAAGTGCTCGCATGTGAGTTTCAAGCATTGCATGTGAGTGTGTGAGTGTCTAGAGAGTGTTTGAACCATAGATACTACCTTAGATGCTCCAAGTAGTTGAGATGGCAGGTTCCATAGTTCCTGGAGCTCCTGGTTCGTTGGTATCGACAAGAGCAAGGAGATGGTGTTGATGGTCAAGCCTCTAGGAAGTCACCAAGCTTCAATCCTCAAGTTCCAAGCTTCAAAGTTGGTCTCTAATGGCTTCCCCTGGCTTCAATGGAGGTTTTCCAGAGGTTGAAGACGCACTTGAGTGTCTGGAACTCGAGAAGTGAGAATAGAGTGGCTATAGACATGATGGCATCTTGGTTTTATAAGATTTTGCCGTCTGACACCCGTCGCGTACCGCGACACTAGGCCAGAAAGATGCTTCGCGCTACGCGAAGGAATCCAGGAGTCAACTCTTCGCGATGTCTGTCGCGTACCGCGACGATGTTTCTTGTTGGGCCATCGCGTACCGCGATGGGCCTCTGAAGAGCCCAATAAGCCCAATTCAATGTGTTTGATCCGTTCGTCGCCGTTTTCACGTCTACGAACTATCGTTTGGCCTTGTTTGAACTTCTAAGTTCAAAGTGTGAGTGTTTCGTGAAGTTTCGAGTGTTGTGCTACACAATGTGCTTGACGTTCACCAACGTTCATGTGTTTTGATACGTGCGTGCTGTTTGTCGATAATTCTACGAATTATCTAGTCATGTTTCGGTGTTCGTACTGTCGTGCCACGTGTCACACTAAATTAATCTAATTCTAGTGCCACGTGTACATAATGCATTTAAATAAACATTTAAATAAATATAAAGCTGACCTGGAAAATACGGGGTGTCACAGAGGTGATGGGGGTGACCGGAGGAGGTGGGTGGTGGTAGGTAGTCTGTGCAGACCTTATAAGATCCTAGAAGTGGTTGGCCCATATCTGCACCAAAAAGACCTCACGCATACGTTTTTTAATGAAACGTTTTTGAAAAAACAAACAGTCTGCAATGTCAACGTATGCGCGGCGCAGACAAAAAAGGTTCGCAGACCTTTTATAAAAAAACAAACAAGGCCTTGGACTCGAAGGCATGACAGAAGAATGACGGTCTGTGCATCAAGAATAGGGCTGTTCAAACCGCTTGGCGCTCGTCGCCCGCTCGGAAAAAGCTCGTTCGAATTTCGCTCGGTTTTAAATAAGCCGAGCACGCTCGGTTCGGTTTATAAACGAGCTGAGCACGAGCCGAGGTAAGCTCGCTCGATACTCGCTCGGATGGTCGCTCGGTTGGCTCGCTCGTATGTATAACTACATTATATATATATACACACATATATATATATATATATAAATTTTATTGATTTACAAGTAATATAATTTTTTTAATAATTAAACTAATTTCTAGATCAAATTCACGAAAGGAGCCAAGAATAATACCCAAATATTTGAATTGAATTCTTATTTCACAGATTCATCATTCACGTAAACCTAATCCCTCTTTTCACTTTTTTACACGTTTCCTCCCACTCTCCCAGCCGTGACTCGTGAGCAGCCTCCCGCCTCCCACTGTTGCTTCAGAATCAGCCTTTAGTGCTCGGGGACGTATATTGGATGACTATCGAAGCTCCCTCTCAAAAGATATGGTAGAACTTCTAGTTTGTGGAAGTGATTGGTTAAAAGCTTCCTCAAAAACAACCATAAAAACATTGGAAGTAAGTTTATATTTAAACATTTTGTTAATTTCTATTTTCATATTTCATACACTAACATTTATAAATTTTTATTATGTCCAGCAATCAGCAAAAGGAGAAGAAACATTGGAAGTTAACATCCCAACTCTTAACGAGTGCTAAAAAAGTGGTATGAAACGCTTGGTTGTTGAATTTAGTGCAAGTATGTTTTTGTTTGTAGTTTAAAATGTTTGTTTTAACAACTAATTGATATTAAATGCTTCTTTTTTGTTGGTTTTTATCTTTATTTATAGGTTTTAACCGGGTTTTTTTAACACTAACATGTTACATGATTTTGAAGATGATTGATGCGGTTCAGCGGTTGGTGCTATCGAATTAACGAAGGATGATGTTTTTTTAACTATTTAGACATTGAATGATTCATAGTTTTAGACTCTTTTCATTATGTTTGGATGTGTTTTTATAGTTTTAGACTCTTTGCATTATGTTTGGATGTCTTTTTATAGGTTTGGATTCCTTGGTAGTTATTAGTTGCATAAAATTTTATTTTTTAAACTGAGCAAAACCGAACCAAGCCGAGCCGTTCGGTTTTAAAACGAGTCGAGCAACGAGCACAATATTTGGCTCGATTCCGTAAATCCGAACTAAGCCGAGCCGCTCGGTTTGAAAACGAGCCGAGCATGAGCATGCCATCGCTCGGTTCGGTTCGGCTCGGCTCGTGAACACCCCTAATTATGAAGTTGTATCTTTTTAAGCTCGAATCTCGAATGCATTACGGTCCATTTTAGCCAGAGTTGGTGGCACATGGGCTAAACAATGGGCTTTACCCATGTTGTTTTCTTTCATCGGGTTTAAGCCCAGGAACATTTTTTGCTTTAACAAAGTCCGTTATTATCAAATTAACTAATTTTTATTTAACTCCGTTGAGTTAAAACTTAAAATACTATAACAAAGCATCCATTCAAATTAATAACCCACACACACTAATTTTACAATATAATATTGTTTTCTTAGTATTTAATAAAAAAGAGGTTAAAACATAGTTCCTAAAATGACTATTTTAGTGTTTCATATAATTATATTACATATAATAAAATAATTATACATCAATGTGATTGCCTTTATACGTCATGGTATATGATATTAAATGATAGTAAATAGGATTCTAATAATGTGATACACTGACCGATAATAATCAGTAGTAAATAATGGCATTTTAATTTATTTTTGTTGTTAAAAGCAATTAGAGTATCACAATCATCGTAATATTAGAATTGAATTGCCTTTGATTTCCACTTGATTTCGCTTGTATGTTTCCTTTGTTGGAAATAAACAATTAAATATAATTTATAGCCCTCATGATTATTTATCTAATTGATCAATTATTTAAATACCCATTTAGAAAGGTGATTACTTGATGGACGTAATTACCCTTAATGCCCTAATTAGGGTTTCCCCTTGGGTGTACATATAAATAAGAGACAAATGGCTCATAATTAGGTTACTTAACATCACAATCTTCTTCTCCTCACAATAGAGAATTCGTGACCTCTCACCGAGCTCTCCTAACCCATCCTAATCGTACACCCTAAACGGGAACCCGGTCAGATCGTCTCACGAATCATGTCTGGAATCAACAACGCATTCACTGGATTCACAGGTTTCATCTAATCTCTATTTCATTTACTGTTTTCGTGTTCATGTTCAAATCTGAATCAAAGGAATCGATCCAACATCCTTGTTATATTTAGACTTATTTCTAATGGATTTCATTTGTATATTTTCTCAACAAGTTATATTTCAAATTATTAAAATTTAATTATTTTCTCAACAAGTTATATTTCAAATTATTAAAATTTAATTTCTCTTTATACAATAAACATTCTTTTAATGTAATTTGATAAATGTTATTATTTAAATACCTATAGGTACAATGTGACGAATTTCACATTGAGGTTGACCGGTAAGATGGCATGTTTATAAACATGTATGCCCTCAAACGTAGGAATAACCAATGTTGTAAAACTTGGTGTTGGTGGTCAAAAAATGGGTATTCAGAATTTTAGCATTAGGCCAAGTTATATTTCTTTAACGTGGTCAACATTACTCGGAATCGGGCAAATTCGAAACAATTAAGACCAACTTGGTCCAACTTAGATTTTCGTTGTTTTTCACTGCTTTTCACTGATTATTGTTGGATTTCATTGTTTTTTATGAAATACGTTCGAAGATAATTATTAATGAATATAATTTCTTGAAAATTAATTTTATTTATAGTTTATCATGTTCGAGTACTCTTTAAGCACTCTGTGTTTAAGCCGAATATTCGCAAAATCGCAGCTCTACTATCGACCAACCTGACATCGAATAACAACTTTTGCAACCATGGAAATGACAATAGATCAGGGTCAGGCCAGGTTTTGGTAATACGGTTTTATTTCTAACTAGGTTAATACCCCTTATATTACACGAGATGAATAAAAAATATTATTAATTAATAAGTACCAATAAAAATTTAAACTATATAAGATGATTTTTTAATATAAAATATGATTAAATATAATTTAATAGATTAAATAATAAAATAGTTATATATTTTTTAAACAATAAGTTTTTTAAATTCGTTTCTTTAAATATTTCGTTTTGTAAAACTATTTTTAAAAATTCTAAATTTTATAAGAATTTGGCTTTTTTAAAAAAAGTGTGTTTTTTTAATATTAAAATATTTTCAGTGTAATAAAAAAGTCTTATTTTTAATTTAAAATTGTATTAAAAGTATATTTAATAGGAGAGATATATGAGAAAAAGAACATCAATGTGTCTAGGAATGCAACATGTGTTCTTAGAAAGTTTTTATTTATCAGTTAAGTAAAATAAGATAAGATTGTAATATTATGTCTCAACATGGTTTGATTCTTGTGAGCTACCTATCGGGTGTCGAACATATTTCAGGTATCTAGCATACCCATAAATTTCTTAGAAGGTACCTTGGGCACTTTCAAGTATATTCTCTTACTATGATAATTATCTCATAATTTTTATTTACATAAAAACTATTACAAATTAAAGTATGATATATCACATACATATAAGTGTCGTTATTAAATAATACCATGACAATTTTCATATAGTTTTACATATATACTTCACAACGTACAACATATCTTTTGTACTAGTAAATAAAATAAAATGCGGACGTATTTCACTTTTATAAATCATCTTCATGCTAATATTTCTAAATCTATCTTTATATGAAAATTTCGTATTAAATACCAATTGTATTATTTATATATATTTTTTCAATTAGAAAATATTTAATAATATTTAAAAATGTTAATTTTATAAAACACCATTTTAAAAAACCAAATTATTATAAAATATGATTTTTTTAAATAAACTTTTTTCAAAATAATAAATTTTTAGAACAGTTTACTTTTAAATAATAATATTATTGTATTACTTAGAATATTAATATACACGTAATTTGCATTATTTATATCAAAAATCATTTTATAATTTCTAAATTTTTATTAATAATTATTTTTTTTAACAACTTATATAGTACAAGGGATAGTAACATAATATAAACAAAAATAGATGCCTCATAAAAAAATTTCCCCCTTAATGCCCCTATAAAATGAAGCATTAAGAGCTCAGAGAATAATAAAAAAATTAAGAATTTTTGGTATATGATTCATGTATTTGTTAGGGTAACATATATGTGTTCTTGAGTATTTGGGTCGGGTATTACCTAATGTCATATATGTGTTATACTTGTGAAAAACTAAAACTAATCTCATAACTTTGCGTAATACCTGTCAGGCTTTGGTATGCCCGTCTTATATGTTTTAGGTTACCCGTCGAGCATGAGTTTTTTCTACCATCTCTACTCAAACATTATCATCACGTTTTGAGTGCTTTGATTATTGATGGAGAATAGTTTTAACAATTTAAGTTGTTTGTTACCAGTATCATAGTGAGAAAGTCTTCATCGGCTAAATGAAAAAAAAAAAAAAGAAACTATGAGCTCATACCAGATAAAATGATGTCTTCATTGTCATTGTTTTCACCAATTGTATTACACCATCACTCATAAATATCCAATGTTTTCAGAACCGGACCGGACATCGAACCGGTCTCCTTACCAATCAGAGGTCCGACCGGTCGGACCGGATTTAAGAACCGGATGATTTATTAACATTATATATATATATATATATAAAATAAAAAAATTAGGTATTTAATATATTATTTAGTATATATAAACTTAAATAAAAATTATACTTTTTAAAATCATGTAACAAGGCCCATTTACAATCCCATCTTAAATTAAGTTTTGTAAAACCCTAATCTTTCTCAAATCGTAATAAAGAAGCTAGACTCTTCATCTCTCTTCAATCATCTCTTTCTTGAATCATCTCTTTCTTCAAGTTTTCTTCTATCTCTCATCTTCAATCAATTCTTTTCTGATGGTGCAGATCTAAAAACCATTTGTTCAGACCGTTATGAACAGCCGTTAAAGTCCAAAATGTTCGGTTGTGTCGTTTAGATCTACAAAATAGTCCTATCCCACCACCATCGTTTAGATCTACAAAGAAAGGGTTGAACTCTTGAGGATTATTCACGTTCTCCGGTCCAGCCGATCGAACCTTTAACCGCTGAACCGGCCGGTTCATTAAGGGACGGCTCAAATAGACCTACCCGGACTGCCTTCTGTAACTGTTCCCGGCCGAACCGGTTGGACCGCCCGGTCCGGTCCGGTCCGGTCACAAAAACACTGTAAATATCCACGTCACGTTACATGTAAGATAGTGTATGAGTTGTATTTATATAAGTAGTGTTGTCAACCCATACTCTGTTATATTACATGGGTTAAATCTAAGTTGTTAAAATCATTAATTTTTTTTATTAAATGGGTTGAATAAGTGTTGTTAAGCTAATTTCTATATCAGTTTATTTGTTGTTTTTCTATTTTTATATATTAACGTTTTTTTTAGTTTAGTAAAACTCTTAAATATTATAAAAAATATTGATCTAAGAAACACAAAATATAATGTTGTTACATCACTATTCTATTTAATTTATGTTGATTGCTTAGAAAAAATAAGTGTGAAATATAAAAATCAAATAATTAGTATCAATTTGTTTTTAAGATTTGTAACACAAATAAAAACATATTAAATATTTTTTTAATATTTAATTT
The DNA here is from genome assembly GCA_009363875.1 of Mikania micrantha. NCBI lineage: Eukaryota > Viridiplantae > Streptophyta > Magnoliopsida > Asterales > Asteraceae > Mikania > Mikania micrantha. The sequence continues at coordinate 42,046,901 of CM018690.1, forward strand.
AATTATAATTTAACAAATTAAATAATATCTAAACAATTTGCTTTTTTTTAACAAAAACAAATTAAATTATTTTTTTGATTACTTATAGTTTTTTTTAAAGGAGGTCTTGGGTTTGAACCCAAGCAAGAAGAATATTTGATAGTAGTGTAGGAGTATGAGTATTGTTGTTCAAAAAAATAAAAACAAATTAACGTATTATAAATATCTACGTTTTCATAGCAAAATAAATTAACTTTTATCATTTATTTCAAAACATAAATACAATGTAAAATAAGTAAATAACTTAACTATTTTCAAATACCAATAAGTCACCTAAGTGGTACCCCAAGATACTTCCAAATGGGAGATCTTGTGTTCAAATCCTTTCCGCAGCGAAATAGGGGTTTGAGGGGGGTTAGGGTTTTCCCAGTGGGGTTTCCTCCTAAGGTGGTTGTGGTGACTCATGAGAGGTCCAAGTAACTAGACCTTGGTGACATGACCTGGAAACAGTGGGTTCACACGATTGAGACATTCGCGCGTTCAAAAATAACTATTTTCAAATACAATTGTCTGTTATTTAATAAGAGAGAAAGACATTTATTAGACACAGGGGTTGTTTGTTTGCATCTGAATAGGTCTGAATGAGTCTGAATCTAGATGGTTCAAATTCAGACTGTTTGTTTCGCGAAAAAAGATCACATCTGAATAGGTGGAGACATCTGAATGAGGGTCTGAACCATTCAGACTTGAGGATGAGTCTGAATGAGAAGAAAGCGAGGCTAGGGCAGGGGTCGTCCGCTCATTGTCCCATCACCGCCACTCCTGCCGCTGCCACCGCTGCTTGTCCGTTCCCCGCCACCGTTGACCGCGTCTGCACCCCCAAACAGTCACCGGTGATGTCTAGTTGTGCGATTTTGACCAGAGAAAAGTGCCAATTTTGACCAGATCCCGCCGCTCTTCTGCTCCCTTCATCGCCACCGTCCCGATCTTTAACGAGAAGAGTGTCGATTTGGAACAGAAACCGTTGCTGGCGATGTCTAGTGTTGCGATTTCGACCTTAGAAGAGTGTTGATTTTGACCGGACACCGCCGCACTATCGTCCGCACCCCCAAGCACCGCCTCTCATCCACTCCCGTCACCGCCACCATGCCGATCTTAAATGAGATGTGTCGAATTTTGACCAGAAACTGTCACCGGTGATGTTCCGGTTGCAAAGAAAGGATTGCCAGAGAAATTACGAAGGGGGTCCGGCTACCGTTTAGGTGATTAATTGAGGTGTATGTTATTTTCATTCAGATTCATATGTTTAACCAAACAATCTTAACCGGTTCAGCACTTAATGGTTCAGACCCTCTTAATGGTTCAGACACTCTTAATCATTCAGACATCTTAACCATTCAGCACTTGATGGTTTAAACCCAACCAAACGGCCCCACAATTTTACTTAATTATAAGTAATAAAATTATTCACTTATATTAATAAGAATGAACATTTGAGTTAATGTCATATAAAGTTCGAAAAAAAAAAGCAACTATTTGGACAGGATATAAAAAAGATTTGTACTTTATTGACTTAATTGTGGAGAATAAAAGCAATATTTATCTCTCTAAGCCTTCAAAAATTCAAATATTAAGACCGTTCGATCTATGTTCTAATGTGAGTGAGTGATGAGGCTATGCATCTCTTATAAAAGTAGGCAAGTAGCATAATGCATGCATGTGTTGAGTTGCTGAGTCTAATAATATTCAAAGACGCATGATGGACATGTTGATGGTGGGAGTTAAAAGGCACATCGCTTTGGTTGGGGCCCTTAATTTTACAATGAAATTTTTAAAGGCAATCTTATAAAGTTATTTGTGAAATAAGCAAGTGTGTGAGATTAAGCGTAAACATACCTCTATATATATAAACATCATTTATTAGGGTTGTGAATGAAATAAAACGAACATTTAGACCATCTCTATTCGTGAACCATCTAAAGATTGTGCCACTGATTAGGACAAAAGAAAAGAGAATAAACCTCACGATCCAGTTGTTCCAACAACCTAGATTGCAACCTCAAATATGCCATGTGACATTGCATAATTGAACCTCGTTTATTTATTTTTTTTCTTTTTTATGTTATCACAATTAGTTTTTGAAACAATCTTTTTTCTTTTGATAACTTCAAATAGTTAATATTTTAAAAAAAATCTAAAAACACAACATTGATCAGTTTTTTTTATGAACATATCAGTGTAAATTTTGTTAAAAACAGAGTTCGTTTAAACAAATGTATTTTAATATAAAATAAACATAAACAATCATTGATTTATCCTATCTAAAATTTGGCATGATAAATAGTTATGTAGTTTAAATTATTTGTAACTGTACTTTTACATTTAATGCCATGATTTTAATTTATATCTATCTAATTAAGTATGTTTGATAAATATAAATATTTTTTAATATTTTAATTTTTCTAAATTAAAATTTTTATTTTTATAAATATAATAATTATTTTATTTATCTTTCTAATAACTTTTAATAAAAACTAACAATCATAAAATTATATTTATTTAATAAAAAATATTAAAGGTTAATATGTTAATTATCTTTTTGAACAACAACAACCGAGCGTAACGTCGTGGTATATGCACCACGCAATCAGGCCTCGAGACCCCTTCCTCAAGGGAGCGATAGCCGTTTACCGAGCGCCGCTCTCGAAAGAGTTACATCTGATGCGCAGAAACCAGATTATTTGTTGTAAAAACCGCGCCCCCCATCAGTTCAGATGCCGAGATTAAACTCAAGATTCCTACCCTCACCTGGTATCTATTGTAACAACTGCACATTTTTTTTATAAAATATATTGTTCAATATTATAATTTTAAATATCCAGGTATTATATACATTTGTGACACTTACATACTAGTAAGTAATGAGTAAAATGATTATTAAAAATTTTTGACATACTTATTCGGTTAGTTGATATTATAGGGGACCACCTAAAATTAATAAAATATATTATAATTAAACTTTCTCCGTTTTTAACGACACTTAGGTCAAAACGTAGATAAAAATGAGCCGGTCCTAGCAGTATTTTTAGAATTTTATAAAATATTATATTTTAAAAGTTATAAGAGAAAAACAAAATTTGAGCTAAATTAATTATAATAATAAAATATTAAAAATATTAAAATATTCAATTCTTACATTCAAATTGAAATTTGAAACATATATACGGATGTATGCGTGTATGTAACCCCCGGTTACTATTCAACAAATTTAAAATAATATCAGAGTTGGTCCCAGCAAATTTTTCATTTTCAAAACCTTGTTTAACCTTCTTTATTTTATAATATTAAACAAAGTTTAACGCAAACGTAAACGTGTCACACATTTTACAATACTTATTTACATAAGTAAGTTTAAACCAAAATTTCAAATGTTTGCAACAAGGTTTGTTCGTTCGATTCACAGTCCACCTCGATCCTTACAGCCAGTCCATCATGTTTGACCTACAAACATCACACAATAATTCACATTAGTTCATAAGAACTAAGTAAGTAAACCCCAATGGTTTCGCACAACAAAATGTAAAAATACATTTTTCACAATCAACATTCAAACTGAGTCATTTCTATTCGAATTGACTCTCACAATATAATAATATCATATTATCAATTATCAACTATTGCTTACAATAGTTTAATCAATGTTAAACTATGGTGTTCACATTCATGTGCTTTCACCATAGCTATTTGTCAGCACCTCTGACTATTCACACATTTGTGATATCATAATTAATTTAAGTCTTGAGATGTTCACCCACCGGTACTTCCATCTAAGACCATTTCCAGCACCTCTGGCTATCCACCATTGTGGAGTCATAATTAATTCAAGTCTTAAGATGTTCACCCACCGGTACTTCCATCTAAGACAAATGCCAGCACCTCTGGCCATCCACTATTGTGGAGTCATAATTAATTCAAGTCTTGAGATGTTCACCCACCGGTACTTCCATCTAAGACAATTGCCAGCACCTCTGGCTATCCACCATTGTGGAGTCATAATTAATTCAAGTCATAAGATGTTCATCAACCTGTACTTCCATCTAAGACAATTGCCAGCACCTCTGGCTATCCACCATTGTGGAGTCATAATAAATTCAAGTCATAAGATGTTCACCCACCGGTACTTCCATCTAAGACAATTTCTAGCACCTCTAGCTATCCACCATTGTGGAGTCATAATTATATCAATCAATTTACTATGATGTTCACCCACCAGTACTTCCATCATAGAGTTCCCACACTTTCATTTACCAAGGTATTGGATTTATCATAGGTTGTTGAACTTTTATTATTCAACGTTCCCCTATCACCAATACCATATTTATCATACAATTTATTCAACAACAATTTCAATATTTATTATGTGATGTCATAGTTGTGGGATTACTTACCTTGTTCAGATAAGAGATTAGCAACTGCAGGCTCTTTTCCTGCTCTATGACTAATTGTTTGATGTCCACTACCACCACCTAGTTGCAAAATACATATACAACTAGTTTCAACACATATAACACATACAATCAAGTTCAACACACTTGACTGATTTGACTTGCTCAAAGTCAATTTATCACATAATTGACTCTATCTTACTACGTTTAGTAAGTTTTAATCAATTATCACAATTAATCATATTTCATGCCTCTCCAGGCAATTTATCAAATAATTGATGTTCATTATATTAGTTACGATCTTTAACTACTTTTATTATTCAATTTTTATTTTAAGATCATAACTTATTAATAATTTTTAACATCAATTCATCATAAGCATCATTTAACTCATGGATCATAATCCATGTTTATTTCAAAATCACCTTTTACCCATCCTACTAGTTATCACATCATGATATGGGTTTCATAACAACCGGACATTATCACGGCTTCAAAACGAAGATTTCACCGTTAAAATCTCAAGTTCTTCGTTTCTAACAACCCCTAGTTATCAACTAGGCAATAATCAATACCCATAATCATAGTATTACAATCAAAACTAGATTTAATTCACAAAATCTTAAACTAGTAGGATAAAACGAATCGTTACCCAATCTGACGGATTTCTACGGGCAGAACAGTGATCAGATGTTGCAGATACGTTCCTGGGTGTGATCCGGATGTTTAAAACCCTTTGAAATGAAGTTTAGAGGCTTAGAAATGATGGGTTATTCGTCTGGAGCAAGAACAGGTCGAACAAAAGAAGAAAAATACTTTCTGGATGCGATCTGATCGTTTTAAAAGGTTTTTGCCGACTTAACACGTGGGGCGTACCGCCCCAGCCCGTTGCTTGGCGTGGGGCGTACCACCCCAGGGTATTTTTCCAATTTTTTTGATTTTTAACTTCGTTTCGCGATTCCGGACAATCCGTAACTCCGTTTCGCGCACGGTTTTCGCCCATGTTCATCATTTCTCGCATACTAGCAACCTCTCACAATCAAATTTGCTAAATCATCATGGATCTCTAGAACGATCGCATGTGCTCTTACCATTAATGACGTAATTCTTACATATTTTCAAATCACAACGACCACAATCGTTCAATTAACGATTATTCACAATACATTTCATTATTAAAAACCGGTTGTTACAGTGTAAGCCTTAAATTGAAATTTAGATGATTCATTCAAATGACAACACGTAGCAATCCTATTTTACAAACTTCCTTCGACATTAAGTTTCAATTCGTCTATAAATACGTTGACGGCATTTAAAATCACATACATACATAAAAACATATATACACACAAACACACACCTTTAAGAAGGAAATTAGAAGCTCTGGATGCTAGGAGGTGCTGATCAGTATAAAAGTCGATCAACATTAAGGAATTGATCTGTTTAGGTATATTATCTAATTTTTAGTTAAAATCATAAATTTAAAGTTTTATTATAATATTAACCTATAGGGTTAGGGTTAAGATCCGACCCTATGTATATATTAAAAATTTTAGTTTACTTAAAATAATAATATTAATAATAATCGTAGTAATAATAATAATAATCTATCATAATAACAATAATAGTAATATTAATAATAAATGAATAAATAAATCTTCGTTGCACAATAATTATAAAAATTGATTGAGCAGAAACGCTGACCAAATTTATATTGCGAAGTTCTAAAGTTGTTACCCAGCCAACCAAAAATTCAGGTGAATACATCTAACTTGTTTTTAAATTTATAAATGAATTTTTATGAGCATGGTATGTTAAACTTTGACGCATAAAGGAATACTATTAGACCAGCATTTAGGTTATTAGTATACGTATGATTTGCAAATCGTATCCGCATATGGGTGAAATTTCCATACGTGGCTGGTACAGGTGGGCTGGAAGGTTAAACGTAAGACGTACTGCGTAGGCAACCTAACCAGTGACCAGCTGTGGGCTGGAGGGAACATAACGTAAGACGCGCTGCGCTGTAGTTCCTAACCAGTGACAGTTATAAACCAGTGTATGCAGTAGTTGTATCGATCAGTGAAATAACCTGCTAAATGTGTAGTATTGCCAATATTACTTATGGTTAAAGGACCGAACATGCTATGTTTACATATCGAGTCTGTTATTTATATTCACCAACGTTATGTTGACATTTTATTTTCAAAAACTTTTCAGGTAATAATGAATGACAAATCAGAAGCAAGATTAGAGGTTTAAGGCCTATGACGCCTTAAATAAAATCTTGCAGCTAAACCGTGGAGCTATTGGAGTTATATCTCCAAGTCTGAATAAACCGGAAAATCTTGAAACGATGTGTAAATATATGTTTATGTAAATCCGGTTTTATTATGAAATAAATACGAAAAGTTTTATATTAAATCCTGAAAAGTTATTTACGAATCATGAAATGCGGTTTTCATATCTATGCATATGAATTATTTACAATATTATGAAAAATGTAAAAATAATGATTTCCGCTGCGTAAAATTTTGAATTTCATGAAACAACGCTTCCGTTTAAAATAAATAAATAAACTCTGACCGAGACTGTATTATCCATGAAACCAATTCGGGTCGCAACGCCCGGGCCGCCGAGAGCCCGGGGTGTGACATCTATCAAAGTGCCTCAAGTAGGGGTTGAACCCATGACCTTTACATGTAACGATCCATTTTCAGCAATCGCACGTATTGATATAATCAATAATAAAATGATTGTGATTGTTACAAATTGAAAATATGCGAGAAATGATAAACATAGGCGAAAACCGTGCGCGAAACGGAGTTACGGATTGTCCGGAATCGCGAAATGAAGAAAATTATAAAGATATTATGTTTTGGAACTCTTCGCGGTACGCGAAGGCTTCATGAGCCCCTCTTCGCGGTACGCGAAGAACCCAAAATATCTGAGGATCCCGAATTGTTTCGCGGTACGCAAAGGCTCTATAAGTCCTCCTTCGCGGTACGCGACGGGTGAGGCGGTTTAGAAACACCTCAAATTCATCAGATTTCAACAGAAAGTTTATAACTTTCTTTCTTTCGAACTTTAACTCCCCCATAACTCATCAGATCGAATTTTTGCCAGCTAAACTCAGTTTTGAAGCCATCCAAACGTTCGGGTTGAGCCGTGGATTGTTCCTACAATTCTGGATCGTCGTATTTCAATCAGAAATCCGTTCGAAGGGTAACGATTCGTTTTATCTCATTTATTTTGATAATATACGGATTAAATTGAGTTTGGAGCATTATATAAGGATTAGGGATGATTAGAAACGAAGAACTAGATGTTTTAACGGTGAAATCTTGATTTTGATCCGTTATAATGTCCGGTTATCATGAAACTCATAGTGTTGAGTATGATAACCAGTGGAATGATTAAATCATGGTTGTGATGATTTTAGATCATTCTTTGGAATAATAATTTTAATTCAAGTGTGATTAAATGTTGAGATTAAAAGTTAATGATTTTAGCATGATATGCTAATTATAAATAATGACTTGACTTCTGAATACCACATACTAATAAATGAGATTCAAATGAGTTTGAATCAATATGTATGGGTGTTGGGTGTATTGAAACTAGTTGTATACGTGTGAGTTACAACTAGGTGTTGATGAAGGAAGTCAAGCAACAGATTTCAAAATATACAGTTTTGATAAGTTGAATATGATTAAAAACATGTGTAGATTAATTTCTACACATGGGTTGTTTGATAAAAGCCTCAACGAGGTTTTGATTGAATATGAAGAGTGAAACAGGTCAAAAGAATTAGATTATATAAATAACACAAGTTGTGGGTTCATATTGTTGAATCTTGTTATATGTGAATTTATAATAGGAAGAGGAGGTGAATCTAATTCTAAAAGGCCTGGAAAAGAGTTTGAGATTGTTGATAACTTCTCAAATCGAGGTAAGTCACCCGTTATTGTTGAGTTTGTTTAATGTTGTGGAAATGAATTACAAATATTGTGATCATGTGAACAAAACTCAATTTATGATCCACATGGATATAAACCATGTGTTGAATGTGATATAGTGATGACCTACAAGTGTGTAGGCATTCATGTTTGCTTAAATTGATATTAATCCACATGAGTGTGGATAATGTTGTTGAAAGTATGTTGAAATGGTTCACTTGAATGTGAACTAAGGAGGTAGTGGACAACTTAGTTGATCTACAATGATGTAGACAACTGTTTGTTATACGTAAGTATAAATGATTCACAAGGTGTGTGAACAAATTGTGATTGATTTACCTTTATATGATTCACAAGGTGTGTGAACGTATGTAAGGGTGATAGACCTTAAAGTTAAATTGAAGTTAGACACTAATATATGTTAATTGAAATCACAATTGGGTGATTATTTGTTGTTTGTGTCTAATGTTGACTATGTGTGTAAATAACACATGTAGTAAACTTTGTGTTAGTAGATTCTCAAGGGTGAGAACATTATTACATTAGTGAAAGTTTGAGTAATTCACAAGACTGTGAAAACTCAATAAGACACATAAATGTGTTGTTTTGAATTTAATAGAGTGACACATGTTTGATAAATAGAAAGAATTGTATTTGATGATCTACAAATGTGTAGACAGTTCAGGTTGATTCACTTGAGAGTGAACAATCAGTGTGTTGAAATATAGTTAAATGATTCACAAGGTGTGTGAACATATGAATTGGGAGTATAATTGATGACACAAGTGAATGTGTTCAAATTGTGTGTAAGTTACCTATTTGATTGAACTTGTAATTGAAGGACTGGGTGAGTCCACAATACAAGTGTTTGTGTATTTAGCATACATGATTAGTTGAGTTGATTGAACTAAATAAATTGATTATGATTATTATGGTTGAATGATTCACAAGGTGTGTGAACATGTGGTGATCTACAAATATGTAGATGTTAAGTTGGTAATGTGTATGCTGATTCACAAGGTGTGTGAACATAAGACATGCAATTCTAATTTAATTGATTCACAAGATGTGTGAACAAATGGTGGATTGGTAATGTGTATGCTGATTCACAAGGTGTGTGAACATAAGACATGCAATTCCAATGTAATTGATTCACAAGGTGTGTGAACAAATGGTGGATTGGTAATGTGTATGCTGATTCACAAGGTGTGTGAACATAAGACATGCAATTCTAATTTAATTGATTCACAAGGTGTGTGAACAAATGGTGGATTGGTAATGTGTATGCTGATTCACAAGGTGTGTGAACATAAGACATGCAATTATAATTTAATTGATTCACAAGGTGTGTGAACAAATGGTGGATTGGTAATGTGAATGCTGATTCACAAGGTGTGTGAACATAAGACATGCAATTCTAATTTAATTGATTCACAAGGTGTGTGAACAAATGGTGGATTGGTAATGTGTATGTTGATTCACAAGTTGTGTGAACATAAGACATGCAATTCCAATGTAATTGATTCACAAGGTGTGTGAACAAATGGTGGATTGGTAGAACAAAAAGGGTGATTAGGAATGGCAATGGGTTGGGTTCGGGTAGGGTATTGCTAATCCCAGTCCCATACCCGATTGTAAAAATGTATCCCATACCCGGCCCATTACCCATCGGGTATCTATCAGGTAATTACCCATCGGGTATCGGGCATACCCACGGGTATCGGGTATACCCATTAGTTTATTAAAAAAAATTTGTGATTTTCCGAGTACATTAATGTTATTGTTTAATTATAAAATAAATTATAATCATACATATAAGATCAACACTATAAAATATATACAAATTAAATATAAATATAATCACATATAGCTCTTAAAAGATGCTACCATGAACTACTAATTTAATATTCAAACCGAAATTACATATTTAAAACAATGTGATTAGTTTTTAAATATAAAATAATAAGATAAAAGTTATAATTTGTTATGATGTTTCATTAAAAGACTTATGTTTTAGAAAAGGAAATTAAAAAATATTAACAAAATATTACATGTATTACTTCAGGTAAGTGGGCCGGGTATTCCTTAATCCCATACCCGTACCCGAACACGAAAAAAAATATTTTTTTGATCCCATACCCGGTCCCATACCCTAATATTCGGGCCAATACCCGGCCCTAAAGTTTCGGGCTTCGGGTTTTCCCACAGGGTATGGGTTTTTCTGCCATCCCTAAGGGTGATCTACAACTATGTAGGCATCAAATTGGTAATGTGCATGCTTTGATTCACAAGGTGTGTGAACATAAGACTTGCAATTTCAATGAAATAGATTCACAAGGTGTGTGAACAAAAGATGACCTACAAGGGTGTAGACATTCAAAATTCAAGAGTCAAATTGTTAAATTTTGACTTTTGGGAAATATGATGCACAGCTGGAGTTTTGTATGCACATGTATGTGAGGTGCTAAATTATAATGATTGTACATGAATGGTGATTAATGGGGTTTTGGGTGAAAACGACCCATTAGTAAATCGTTTGTATGCGGTTGAATATTGTTACCAAATTATATTTGGGACATTAGTAGTGTATCCATATGGTGTTATGGAATACACTTGGTGAAATAGTGGGGTAAACTTACTTTGTTCTAACGAACTAATGGTGATTTAAATGTGGTGTTTACAGGTACAAAAGAGTAAGGTGAAAGGCAATGGTGATCGGGATCGAACAAAAAAATTTGAGTGGTGAATTGAAGTTAACTTGTTATAAGTATGTGGATATACTTTGACATGTTTTAATGTTTGAATGATTAAAAATGTGTGTGTTTACAAACAAAACACAAAAATTTTTCTGGGACCTAAACAAAATTCTTAATTAGATATTTTAAACTGTCCAGAGGGGACAGAAAGTGACATGGGTGTCACACTACATTTGAAGGTGAGTCTTCTACCACTAGGACAATGAAAGTAGAAAGTTGGGTTTGATTGGATTGTGTAGGTGGAAGAGAGAAATTATTCGGATCGGATATCCGAATTCAATCCGAATAACCCGAATAAACACGGTTAATTCGGGTTATTCGGGCTGTTCGAATTATTCGGATGAAAAAATAAGTTTATTCGGGTTTTTCGGATAGATTCGGATCGGGTTGAAAATTTTCGAATTTGGTTTGGGTTTCAGATAGGTCTTAAAATTTTCAAATCTGAACAACCCGATCCGAATAAACCGTTATTCGATCCGATGAACACCCCTAGTTGGACTGGATTAAATTGGATTGTAAATGTGAATGGTCTTATGGATCATCGAGTGGCAATTAAATTGTTTTTTTTTTTTCTTTTGGAGCACCTAATTTTTGGATTACTGAAGTATCATTCAATCACTAGGAGTACCACCTGATCATATTCAATGCCAAATCACCAATTATTGAGCAAACTAAATTTTTTTTAGAAAACCCTCTTGTGGAATTCGAACCAAGGAACATTTGGTTCATGAGTCTTATTTCACTACCAAGATACTGCTAGTCTATACCTTTGGTAAATTCGTTCGTTTAGTAAATTTTTTCTATTTGTGTAATAAATGAACAAAATTTTTTGATTGTTTAGTTAAATGAATAAACGTTAACGAATGTCGTATTTCTCAATTTGAAACTTACATTAGTCTTTTGTAATTTCAGTTACAATTATTATTTCTAACATTTACTTTGTTTTATAATAATTATATTTATATTTTTTTATCAAGTATTTAACTTTACATTTATGTAAGATGATCATGTCTAAAGTTTGATATGATGGTATTTTTATTTTTTAAATAATATATGTTCGTTTGCGTTTGTGAACCTTTTGTTAACATGTTCAATTCCTTAACAATCGAACATGAACAACAACGTTTTTCGGTTATTGTTTATAAACAAGTTAAATGTTAAACGAATGAACACCAACAATGACTCGTTTTGTGTTTCTTTGGTTGATTTACATCCTTAACATTTATGAAATTAAGATAATGTTAAAATGAAAACCCTTGGATAGAGAAATAAAACATTAACTATTGTCTAATGGTTAGTCTAAACGTAAAGTGTATAAGATCTGAAGATCATGTCATGTGTCCTTATTTTTTTTTATAGAATGGTATTTAAGACATTTTGTATCATATCAGAAAGACATATTTGATATGTTGGTGACAACTGTTACCATTTAATTTATTTAAAGTTTACCCTCTATTTTTTATACATTAATAACTTTTTATACTATATAATTTTTTATAAATTTTTTTTTTATTAATCTCTTCTTATTTTCTCTTTAATTGACGAATTCGTTGCTACATTTATTTGATGTTACAAGTAAATCTTCTCTAAAATAAAACATGTTAACGTTGGGATATATACACCTTTTAAAATGTACTAGTCTAGAATCAGGTTCAACTCACCGCTTCCATAGTTAAACTGTTTGTTCACTGGTAGAGATCGATTACAATGTCGATTACGAATAACACATCAATATTTGTTTAGATATATATATATATATAGGGCAAGGTATAAAAAATAACCCTCTTTTTTTGCTACAACTACATAACCCATTTAAACCAATCATAAACTTACACATAAACATTACATTAAAATATTAAAAAGGGCATCATAGTCATTTTACCCCTTATAAGTTTTCCCCCTCTCTTTTTTAAACATTAATAACTTTTTTATAATATATTATTTTTTAAAAAAAATTGCACCATTATATTCGTCTCATTTTTCTCTTTAATTCCGTTATAGTCTCGACTAATTTTTTTACTTTTTTTTAAATGCCCTATATTTACATCATTGTAACGAGGTTAAATATAACAAATTTATTTGAAATTTTTTTAAAAATGATAAATTACAGTGATGTAATTTACATTGACGTAAAATTCGGTTTCGGTTTTTTTCGGTGAATTTGGTTTAAATTACAGTGATGTAATTTACATTGACAACAAATTAGTTTAAATTTTTTTCGAACAATGATAAATTACATCACTATAATTATCATTGTGAAAGAAAAAAATCAAAATAATGTGTTCTATTACATCATTGTAATTTATCATTGTAATTATCATTGACGTAAAATTCGGTTTCGGTTTTTTCGGTGAATTTGGTTTAAATTACAGTGATGTAATTTACATTGACAACAAATTAGTTAAAATTTTTTTCGAACAATGATAAATTACATCACTATAATTATCATTGCGAGAGAAAAAAATCAAAATAATGTGTTCTATTTACATCACTGTAATTTATCATTGTTAGAGAAAAAAAATAAAATAATTTGTTACGTCACCGTTAATTATGTCATTGTAAATTACTTCATTTTGTGTTACATTACTTCATTTTTTGTTACATTACTGTAATTTACCATTGTTAGAAAAAATTTCTAATTAATTTGCTATCTTTAAGCTCGTTACAATGATGTAAATACATGACATCAAAAAAAAAAAAAAACTAGTCGAGACTATAACGAAATTAAAGAGAAAAATGAGATGAGTATAATGGTGCAATTTTTTTAAAAAAATAATATAGTATAAAAAAGTTATGAATGTTTAAAAAAAATGGGGTAAACTTTACTTAAATAACAAATGTCTTAAATGCCCTTTATATTAAAAAAAAGAAAAAAAAGGAATCTAACACGTGTCACCATCCTATATACTTACATTTTTAAAGTAAACATTGGATGATGGTTAATGGGTTGTAACAAAAGATGAGGGTTATCAAAAATTCCATGCCCTATATATATGTATATATATATATATATATATAGTTATTTTATTTCATTTATTTGTTTAAATTTACTTGAAGTGAAAATAGAAATATCTATTTTATACTATATAGAATATACTAGTTATTAATTATTGTGTATATAAGATATATCATAATTATATTTGTAATGAATAGAATACATGATTTTTTTAGTTTTATTTTTGTCATATATTAATGATTACTGATATAAAGATATTACTAGAGTCATTTGTTTTCACATTTTTCTTTGTTTCATCATATGTCCTTTTTTTGGGTTTGGAACTAGGGATCTAGATCTATTTAGAAACGGACTAAGTAGAATCAGGACGTGTTTTTAAAATAAAACAATAAAACTAAATTTTATACATAAAATCATAATGACATTATTTTAAAATATGCTAGTAGTGATTAACAATTAAGTTGAGCATAATTTAAATTGGGTTTAAAGTATTAGTTGAATATTTTTTCAATCTGGTTTTATAACTAACAATTAGACATTAAAAGTAAAGGAGGACATTCCCAAAATTTTAAGTGGGACGGACAAGATTTAACATATATATATAGCTAGGTCAAATCATGTGTGTTACACATGTTTAATATACAAAATGTTATATACTTTTTAATCAAAAGGCTATGTCTATAAAAAAAAATAAGAATTACACTTGAATTTTTTTTATAATTATACATATTGTATTTTAACACTCAAGTCATCCTATCAAGCTAAATATTTTAAAATATTTAAAATAATGCATGGAAAATTATTATTACTACTACTACTACTACTACTATTACTATTATTGAATATTTTAAAAAACATAATTTGTAAAATATATAAATAAGTCCTTAATTTTTGTAATTTACTTAAAAAACAAAAAGATTTAAAAAGTTTATATTATTTAATGAAAATAGTAAGTTAAAATATAAAAATATATGAATATACATGAAATAATTTAGGTTTTTAATATTCTTATTACTAATAAAATCATTATTTGTATAGTTTACGATTTGTTTTATAATATATCTATTTTATTTTGTTATAAAAATATATGAATATACATGAAATAATTTGGGTTTTTAATATTCTCATTTTAAGTAAAATCATTATTTGTATAGTTTACAATTTGTTTTATAATGTATCTATTTTATTTTATTTGGTTTAGTTATTTTCTTTTTTCAATATACTTTATAAACATAATATTAAATTTATACATTGAAAGTGTAAGATATTCATGACTTAATTATTTATTTGTATACATAATTTATTAAATATAATAAAATAAGTTAAGGTAACAATTTGTAAAATTTATTAATTATCACTATTAATAAAGGAGTGTTAATAAATGAATTAATGCCCCAAGTTTTAGGACTGAAACAAAAATGAAACATGCTCCATTGCATAACCTGTGACAAACAAAACCTAGTTTATTATATAAGATAGATACTATTTTTTTTTCTCTAAAAATAGCAATTGCTTCATTAAGCTAACAAGTGTTGTAATCATCAAACTATAATCGTTCATCATCACCTTTATTTTCCCTTTGTTTCTATTGTGTAACAACTTTATATATTATCTTCTCGTATTTGCTCCTCCTCGATAAAACACGTTGTATGAGAAAAGATTAAATAAGAATATATTTTTGCCTAAGAATATTAAGAACTAATACGAATTTGATAGATGACATGATAATTTAGGTATTACACCATATTTTTGTCCCAGATTGTAATTTTTTTTACTAGATTTTTTTTATTCTGTATTTTTTTTTGCTGGGTTTTTGTGTTTTTTATATGGTATTTTTGTTTTTTGTACTACATTTTTATTTTTTGTGTATTGGATTTTTAATTTTTTGTATTGGATTTTTTTTGTACTGAATTTTTATTTTTTTACTGAATTATGTTTTTTGTATTGGATTTTTTAAATATTTTTATCATGTCATATGTCAAACTCTTATTGGTTCTTACTATTCTTAGGCAAAATTTTATTCTTAGTGTATATAACCCCCACGTTGTACATATACACACACATACACAAGTATATATACATACTAGAGACTATTGTTATCTATTGTCAATGTCAAAGTGTCACCATAAGACCATGTGTAATGGTAGGTGATTGGGAAGTGAGAGAGGCCGGTCACGCTCCCATGGCGCCCTCCCTCATTACATAAGTGCGTGACCGGGGCGTGAACCGGGCAGGCGTGAAGAGCATCACAGGGTGAAGGAAGAAGAAAAGGGGAGGAGAAAGGGGGTGATAGGGGTGATGACGTAGAATGATGAATGAGTGATGATAACACATGTAATGATGATGTGGAGTGATAAATGAGTGATGATGTTGGTTGTTTATGTGACACCTACATAGAGTGATGGTGTATCTACCACTACACATGACCTAATTGTACCTTCTGCTGTCTAAACCGTAGCTTTGTATCAATTTTCATTTTCGTCACAAAGCTTTCTAACTATACAAGTTTTCTGTAATTGTTGGTTTCTCTTATGTTATGTTGATAACTACATTGTTTTTAACATGCAATTACTTTAATTTTTAGGTTCAAACTCAAATAGAAATCATTTTCTACTGACTATAAGAATTAATTACATAAAAGATCCTTGTGGTTTAGTCCTATTTCACAAAATGCCTCAATCTTTGAGAAATCACAAGAAGGGTCTAATACTTTGAAGACGTTTCAAAAAATGTCTATAATTTAACCAAAAAATGTCTCTACTTTAAGAAATTGTAGGGACTTTTTTTTATTAAAATAGGCACATTTTTTGTTACCCGTATCCAGAGTATTGGGCCTTTTTTTTTTTTTTAATTTCACAAAGGTTGGGACCTTTTGTGAAATAGGGTTAAACCACATTAAATGAACCTTTTATGTAACGGACTCGATTTATAATTAAAATTTTTTAATATAACGTAAACCAAATTGGTTTTATTTTGAATTTTAATTAAAATTTTATAGTATTTCGATAAATTGGGCCCCATATAACGGGGCTTGTTTTTTTTTTTGAACAGCCATACTATCATACTCCTACACCTACAATACACCCAATATTTCACCCTTACTTGGATTTGAACTCAAGACCTCCTTTCTAATAGGCAATGCCTCTACCAGTGAGCTAGTCTCACGTTGGCAACGAGGCTTGTTATTTGTTAGAACTTGGAAGACATGTGCCAACTTTCAATCTAGTACAACAAATGTGGTAGGCTTGGTGGGAGTAAGAAATTGAGGTCAACTGTGCACGAGGGTTTCATCACCTACCCACTAACCCCATCCCCATCCATTGTTCTTTTAGACAACCCCACCATTATCTATCATTCAAACGTTTTCTTTCACCATTTAAATGACTATGAGTCTATGACGCGGATGGTTCGATCCAAAATTTTATAAAATAAATTTTTCCTATTTATGTAGTGCTAGACTGATGTAAAAAACGTGGTGTTTTATAAAATTTTATGTAATGGTAGACCGATGTTAAAAACGTGGTGTTTGATGGTTACAATAAAGTAATGATATTAGAAATACTAAATACTATTAATATAATGGTGGGAGTTTTCGTTCTGTTTGCCTTTGTCGCTTGTCAATTGAAGGGGTGATGTTCTTGTTCCAATAGTAGCTTTGTAAACAAGTTGAGTTGAACTGAGCCGAGCTTCAGGCT
Organism: Mikania micrantha; assembly: GCA_009363875.1. Lineage (NCBI taxonomy): Eukaryota > Viridiplantae > Streptophyta > Magnoliopsida > Asterales > Asteraceae > Mikania > Mikania micrantha. The sequence continues at coordinate 42,064,691 of CM018690.1, forward strand.
CATAAATTCTCAAGTTAAGCCAAACTGGCTCAATTATTTTAACAAACCGAAAAGTCTGGCTCAAGCACTTGAGCCATGAAGTGAGTTTTTTTTTCTTTACATACAATATATAGTTATAGTGTTAGGTGTTGGCAATGAAAGTGTGACTAATTGTTAAAAAGTGAAGTTTAAATCTTTTTTTAGCATCATAATCATTATGAGGATATTTCAAAATATTTAAAGGGGTTTCAACCCAAACCTAACCCGTACCAATGTATACTAAATCAAAATATGTTAATTTTATGTTATATTCGGGTCGTGTACTTAATCAATTTTATGGAGTATGTTAGAATTAGTAACATAAGACATTTAAAATTTAAAATATAGTTTTATTTAAACAGCAGAGGGTTCCGTCGTGCTACCTTTAGGTCTCCTGACGGTTGGTAACTAAGATCGATTCCTCGATCGCCAACTGTGAGACCGTATCCCCTGATGCGCGGGATTACCGTGGAATAGGTAAACCCTCGTCCCCATCGGTTCAGAACCCGATATTAAGCTCAAGATTCCTCCCCTCACCTGATATTCGTTAAAGTGCCACTAGTGAGACTTGAACCATGGTCTCCAGAAAGAAATGATCAAACCTTAACCATTAGGCTAACTTTGCTGTATTGAAACGATAGTTATAACCCTAAAGTACAATTAAAAGTGATAAAAGAAAAGCGAAGTTTAAATCGATTTCAAAATACCAATGAGACAGTGCCTCAATGATACCCCAAGATTCTTTCAAATGGGAGGTCTTGAGTTCAAATTCCTCTCGCAGCGGAAAAAGGGTCTGAAGGGGGTCAGGGGGTTTTCCCAGTGAGGTTTCCTCCTGGGGTGGTTGTGGTGGCGCATAGGAGGTCCAGGTAACTAGACCTTGGTGACATGGCCTGTAAACAGTGGTTTCACACGATTGAGACTTTCGCCGTTCAAAATAAAAATCGATTTCAAAAAGACGGTAATGTATGACCGTAGGTTGAAGAGTGTGACCAAAGCATGGAAAAGGTTGACTTAAAAGTAAACAAGTGGTTGGTATTGCAGCTCACTGGTTAGAGCTCGGGGCCTTCCTTCGGGAGGTTTCGAGTTCGAAGCCATGGGGAGGCAATTTCCAATTACATAGGGCAATGATCTTTGTCTTGGCAAAGGGAGTCCGACCCGGTTTTACCCATGGACCAAGGTTGTGTGCCGCAAACCCGATTGTGGGTCGGTCCTGTGGGGTTTTCCCGGTCGAACGCCATGCCAAACTCTGATGCCTAGTGGGCCCGGTTAAGACAACACATTGGCCGGAGTTGGGTGTGGACCTCTCCTATGGGTGGGGTGCGATACCACCAAATTCAATAGTCGCCGTTCGAAAAAAAAAAAAAGTAAACAAAAGTTAATGATGAGTGGTTGGAAAAGTGCGCCGTTTAGTGAACAATGAAGCACAAGTTAAGAAATGGTATATTCCAGGGAATAAACTTTCGGCCCCAAATGCTCGACGCGGGTTCTACCCATTTCATAGTGGGCTCTATCGAATACCCATACAGTAGTCATAGATGAACTCTTCAGAGCTGGGCCGAAAGGCTGACCCCATGGGCCCCAGCCAGTAGCCAACTAGTGGTGCACAAAGTCACAAACCGGTATGGGTTAGGAACCGGTCCGGTTTGGTCAATGATGGTCCTAAACCTGTTTGGGGTGAAACTGGTTCGCTTTGAAAACCGATATGAGAGAAGGGAATGTCAAACCTATAGGAAACGGTTTGGAGGGTTGAAACCGGTTTGAAGGGGTTGAAACCGGTTTGAAGGGGTTTGAAACCGGTTCGGGTCGGTTTTAAACCGATTTTAGCGGCAATTGAATATTGGGTTTTTTGAATCGAACCGGTTTATGTGTGCACCTCTATAGTCAACTAGCCATCAACAGTTCAACACCACTCCATCCTTCCTTTTTTCTTGTTTTACTAACGGATTTATTTATCATAATTTTACATATATATAAATAAATAAGGACAACTAAAATGGATAGTAACTATATATATATATATATTAAAAAAAGAATGGGTTATGAATAGTATATTATGTGATTTTGGAGTTTAGCCATATATTTTAGACTCTTTTATTACAAATATATTATAATAGTCATAACATATTATTTTTTAGTTATATTGAAAATAGTGTGTGTGTCTATTATTATATTGATTAGTAAATATTATATATATATATATAGTGAAAAAATGTGGTCTTTTCTAATGTTTCGCTAGTGTTCGGAAAAAATAACAATGATTTATATGTACTCATAAAAAATCGATGTTTGCTTATAGATTTTGGTTTTTTTTTTTAATTAAACCAATTGTTGCCGAAGTGAATGATATATAAGTAATTTAATCTATTATTTTAGTAACATATTTTTATGAATTTTGTATGATTTTATGAGAAATTTACATAGAGTTCGTGATAAGAGATTTGATTTAACTATATAATTTATGCTTCTGCAAATAATATATAATACTCGTTATTGATAGTGTACTGTGATAAGCCGCCGCAACGCGCGGCGTGAAAAGCCCTAGTTATATTAAAATAGTAATGTATATAACGTATTCTCACTTTAGATATTTTTTTAATTCATATATTATTTTATGTTAAATGCATTTATATAACATGTAGAGGCGGATTTACATGTATTGGGGTGTGTTCACCAGAACCCCCTGTGTTTCGAGCATTTAGTAGGATTTTTTTGTCTTTGAAAGGCTCAAAAGGTAAGTTGAACCCATTGATATATTATGTGTGAATCATTAATGTAATTTTTCTCAATAGCTTACCAACATGAATTGATTAAGTGATATTTGTTAGGGGGTTCTCGATAATCAATGCTTTGATTTATATAGGATCGTGTTAAAATAACTTTCCGAAATCAATATTTTTCACAAATTTCGTTTAGGTTTTGGGGCGTTGCCAGTTAGCGGGACCGTCACTAGGGCGCTGCCCATAGGGCCTTGCAAAGGGCGTGGCCCCCTTGACTCCTGCTTTGTCCGGGACTTAAAAATCTCAAATGAGCGTGCACTCCACACATCCGAGCTCTTTAATGCCGATGTTTTTTTTAATTATTGACTTAATATAATATCACACTGTTATTACGTGATGAATATTATAATATCTGAACCGTCAAAAATTACCATAAATTTTTATGTCCGATTCTATATAATTGAAGCGTATTAAAATAATGAACCAACTAAAAATCTTTCCTGAACATGTTCTTTCATTATTATCTTTTTTTCCTATTGATGTCTTTGAAGATATTCTTCAACAACTCAAAATTATTTAATTATAAAAAGGCAAATTGGATTTAAATAATCCAAACTTTTATCAGTTAGTCGCTACGGGTCCTAACTATGAAAATCCTCATAACGGTCCCTACTTTCTACCTATTTACCTCTGGTGGACCTTCGTTAATAAAAGTTAATGTCGTTAACTTTTTTCGAATTTCAAACGGATTTTTTAAGTCTCTTGATCAGAATGAGAATACAAGTCTTTTTTTAATTCCAAATTATGATCAAGTTTAATTACAAAAACTACCCTAAATCTCAACCCTAATATCAATTATTAAATTGACATTGTGATTTTATTGTTTGTTTCTAGATGATTATGTACTTCAATTATATAATTATATGGTGCTATTTTATCGACATGACCCTGTCTCGTGACCCATACATAATCTAAAATTATAGTATTGAGTTTGTAAAAATAAGATGATATGGAAAATGTGACCCTAAAAAATTTCTGGGTCCGTAACTGTTGGTGGTGGTCGGAACAAAATAAACCTAGTTTCTTTATTTAGAAAGTGTAATAATAGATACCATTTTTTTTTTAACGGCGTGTATAGCTACCGATTAAAACGTACGATGGGACCATCACTTTCATGACGATCACCAATCGCCGCATCCATAGCTTGCCTTGATAATAAATATCTAATCGACAAGAAGGAAATATATTCTTTAAATTGATTTTGGGCAAGAAATATATGGCTCTTCATGTTGTGTTGGAACAATACGAATCATCAATTTTTTTTAACGCTGTATAATGGCTTGTTGACCGTTTTCCATAAGTGATTCCTTCTCCACTTGCTATGATTGTCCATTCTTTTATTTATTTATTTTTTATTTTTTTTTCTTTTATTTTTTTTTAAATTCATTTTTTTGTAATGTTTAATGGAAGAACGAATGTGTATAATTATCAAAGAAACAACAAAAGTTGGCTGGCTTCTGTTTTAAAAATTGGAAAACATTATTTAATTTAGATATTTTGGTAATGACCAATCATGCAAACTCATAAAAAGAAATTAATTAGTTAGATACTAAGATCAGAGCCACCCTGAGAATCAAAAAAAACTCCGAGGCTTGGGGCGAGAAAAAAAATGGGCCCTATTAGGGGCGGTTCTGAGAATTGAGTTGTCCAGAACCGAATCGTATTTGTAACTGAAAAAACCCGAACCAAATTCGGTTTGGTTCCTAACTGTATCCTAATTCTGAATTCGGTTTTCGATTCGGTTCCTAACTGTATCTGAATTTCAGTTTTTTTGGTTCAGTTGTTGTTACAAATTTTTTTTTTTGAATTCGGTTTGTTTGATTAACCGATTAAACCAAATTTAGATTTAAATTTATTATCTTATTAATAATATATAAGGTTGAATTTGGTTTATTCGTTTTTAGCCAGATTATTCAACTTACCTTGAAAAGTTGCTTCACATTTGCACAATAAGCTATTTTTTACAACTTAAATCCATGACATTAAGATAAAAACTACAATTAAAATTGCTTCAAGATCTACTTTCGTTTGTATGGTATGCAGGATTTACCAAAAGAAATTAGTGATGGCAAAAAGAAATCATAAAGTACGCACTTTACCAACTATTTACAAATTATAAACTCCTGCTAAACATTATCTTTAGTCTTCTTCCCTGAAAACCTCTCCTTCTCGGGTGTACCCATATGGCCATATGTATGTGTGGAACAACCGTACTACAATTTTTTTTTGAGTATTATATATATGTTGAAATTTTGATCGACAATTTGCATAATCAGGTTAATGATGAAATGTTAAGTGATACTTGTATTTGTTTTATAAGTAATGGGTTACTTGGGAAAATCTTCATGTATGACATTTTAGATAGATTTCAAAAAAAGAAAACTGTGGATAACAATTTTATATGTATTGTATTTTCATTATGTTTTTGTATATAAAAATTAGTCTAATAGTTTTTTTTTTAACATGACTTGATATGATCCGATCCAAACTGACCAAAATAAAGTAGAAAAAAACCATTATATAGCAATGCTCAAACGTTACTAAAATTTTCATCCCCCAATGAAACTTTTTTCTGGTGCGCCACTATTTCTTTATCATATAGCATTTTATTATTAACATCTTGAAGGTCATCAACCTATTGCTTGTGGTTCTCCTAGTTACTCAGAACATGGTTGTAAAATTGGCCTAGGCGGCCGCTTAGGTGCTAGGCGCCCCTCCACTGTCTTGATTTTGCCCTAATCGGTGCCTAGGCGTTAGGCGGGGCCAGTCGGTCTAGTTAGATTTTTTTGACTTTTTTGGTAAAAAAGGACCATATACAAAATTATTAGAAACATTTCTCAATCATAAATCATTAATGTCTCTGAAAATCGAAATTTATCTTTAAACTTTGAACTTAACTTCGATCTTCTTTTGTTGTTTCAGTGTTTAAGTTTGAATTTTGAAGTACTTGACTCAGTATGTTTAAGTTTATTTTTTAAATTATTTGAATTATTTTATGGAATTAATGATATTGATGTGTGTATATAATATAAATTTATAAAATACATATAAAAATTCAATCCGTGTAGAGCAGATTAGTCACGATACGGTACTTCATCACCCGACTAGCGCGTGGCGTCTTTTACAACTATGACTCAGATATTGGATAGACCTAGAGGTTTAGCAACTATAAAAATGAAACAATTTACAACTTCTAGACGGAATCCCCTAAGCGTAAGGAAGGAGCATATGAACACCAAACCATGTTTAATTTAATATTGTAGTGGAAACCATTAACAACTTGTTTTATATCCGTCTAGTTATCGGGTATTTTCTTATTAAATTGTCATCACATTATTGAATTGTATTCTAAGCAATAACAATCTTGCTTTAATCAATTGAAGTACAACTCGTAGGGTATGAAAAACATCTTTGTTAAAAATCACATAACAAATAATATCAATAACATGCAAATAACTTTGGAAATTGCCGAAAACTGACGTCACATTGGAAATTGACGTAACCGTTGGAAACAGTCATAACTGTAAAAAACCGACATGTTGTAGCCATCGAAACCACCATCTAACTGACCCATCCGTCTATTTTAAATAGTTAAAATCTTGTTTCAAGATAATCTGCTGATAGGTATAATTTTGACACCAGTAAGCAAGACCACCTTTTACATGTGATGGATGGATTGTAGTGTTGACCTCGTGCCGATAAAATGCAATTTAAGGGTAACGTTGGTCCTTAGTCCCCAACACATCCTTTCTTGTTGTATTGTTTAAAAGCGTTATTAGTGTACATCGAATATCGTTAACTAATTATCACTTAATGCTCCTTCTAGTACAACGCTCACGATTTTAAGTTTGGGCATTTTTGAGATTTAATTTTAAACTAATTTGTTGACTTTGATTTATTGACTTTTTGAATAACTTGTTTGTCAAACTTAAAATGACTATTTTTAGAAGATAATAAATTATTTTTCAAAAGCTAAAAATTACGTCTTTTTAATATTACTTGTAACTTATTAGCATAAAATTACAAATATACCCATACTCTTTACACTTTACCCAATCTATCATCCACCACTACCCACCGACACCGTCCCCTGCCACTGCCAGCCACTACTACCATCCATCGTCACCCGCCACCGCCATCCACCACCAACGATGTCACCCACGCCACCCCGCCAATATCACCCACCGCATCGCAACCACCTAACACCGAACCATCCACCGCCACCCACCACAATTTTCGCAACCCACTACCGCTACCCATAATCTAAAATGGTTGTCAATATAAAAATGTCCTTTTTGGTTATTTAAAAAAAGTCCTTTTGAAATATTCTTTTTCAAGTTAAATAAGCAACCCAAACATGGCTTTTGTGCTATGCAAGTAAAGCAAATACACGATAAAGGATTTTGTGAAACTCATGTCTATAACACGTAATTACTTTCCTAGATTGCCATAAATGCATATTACATTTATTTTTTATGATTACTAATGTAATGTAACATAAAAAATTGGTCTCATATCTATATTTTGAATTAAATGGTATAAATATCCAATATTTAGTTATTTTATTTTATGTAACTTTTTACCCTATAGAGTTTGTTTTTCTACTTTAACTTGTTACAAATTAAATAATATTCCAAGTGTCTAAGGTTTACCCGAGTCATTAACCATCCAGAATGTTTCATTTACGGTTTCTTTTGTGATCCCTATACTTAACAACTATAGTTAGCATACCCATGGTTTTTAGTTCCATACTTAATTCATGAAGTTAAAACTAGAGATGTAAATGAATCAATGGGCTCGTGCAAAATTCGATATTAGATCATTAAAAAACTTGAACAAGCAGAGTTTAAATGAGCCCAGGCCCAAGCCATGAAATATGATACAAAGATTGAGCTCGAACTTTATGTCGAGCTAGTGCCGGCTCGTGAGCCTTAACAAACTTTTTATTTAATTAAATAAATATATATTTATATAAATATGTGACAGTTGCAAACGAGAATTTACGTCATCAATGACGTGAGTACATTTGATCATTCTAGAAACCCATGTTGTTTTAATACTTGTAATTGTTACAGAATAATAGTAGGTGAGAAATTATGAACGTGGGCGAAAACCGTGTTCAAAACGGAGTCCTGGATTGTCCGGAATCGAAAAACGAAGAAAAATCACTAAGTGTTGGTCGATTGGACTCATCGCGGTACGCGGAGGTGGGTTTGGAAGTTCTCCGCGGTACGCGATGAACGAAAGAAATCTGAGATCTCCGGATTTCTTCGCGGTACGCGAAGCCTTTTTGGGCTTCTGGTCGCGGTACGCGACGGATGTGGCGGTGCAGAAATCTGATCTACTTCATCAGATTTCATGCAAGAAAAATTTTTATTTCTTCTTCTCGAACTTGGACGCAACCCAGACGAAAACACACACACATATACCATTTGATTTTCATTTTCAAGGCTTTTGAACGCAAGGATCGTACCAGGAATCATCTTAACAAGTTCTGATCATCGTTTTGAAGTCAGAAATCCGGTTGATTAGGTAATGATCCGTTTAAACCTTCTAGTTTGATTTTGATTGATTAGATTTTGATTTTGAACGTAAAGACATAGTTAGGATTGTTGATTATTGTCTAGAAAATGGCTAGGATTGATTATAAACGAAGAACACGAAGTTCTAACGGTTAAATCCTTGTTTTGATCCGTTGTAATGCCCGGTTTGCATGAAATCATACCCATGATTATAATGGTTTAAACCATTTGATTATAACAATGTAGGTGATTAGTTTGATTAATCTTTGAAATGCAAAGGTTAAATCCAAGTATTTCAAACTAATCATAATCATTAACATACTCATTGGAATGATTATCTGATGTTTGTGATAACAGTCAGATTAGTATGTTAAATCTGGTTATTTAACCTATTCTAATGCTACATTGTGATATTTCATGATATTTGGGTAATCAATAATAAGGATTAATCATTTCTAAGCCATTAAATTATCTAGAAACTGTTTTAGCATTACAATCAACAACATTAACTATCTGATTAATCAGAGATTATTCTGATTAATCTAGAGTGTCATCAGCTTTGTGTTAGGAATCTAATGCAATGTAGGTTCCTACATTATCATACATTGTATGATATGACCTTAAATTAATTAATTATATAATTAATATCGAGTTGATGATTTACTAAGCAATGTCTTTGACATTGAACGTTCAAAAGAATCTAATCAACAAACTAGAACAGAAATAACTCATTGAATATTAATAAATGCAGAATTATCTCTGTACTATCAGTTTGGTGATACTCTGCTACACCTATACTATCAGGTGAGTTTCGTACAACCCCTTTTTATTCTTAATCTTTTATAAACATCGGGGTAACACTGCAAACTGTTGACTGAATATATGATATGATTCAATGATATCTGTGTGATTTCATTAGACTTTTGTGGGATTTCATGGGATTTTGCCTGTAGACTGAACCCTATCATGGAACTGAAAGTCCTCATTTTTGAACTGTATCTAGTGAACCCATGTGTGGCCGAGCAGAAAACATTGATAGTACTATTGGTTGACACCCCATTCGCTGGGAGGATTGCATCTCCCCTTGTGTGAATGTTTGTTATCTGTTTCCTGAACTTCTTAATGGTGTGATAGACATTAAGATAATGAGGCACTAAGATATGTACCGACGGGTAATATCTTGAGAACTGAACTAGACGTCCGAAAGGAACTAGATACAGGTCCCATGGTTATCCAGAACTGAACTTTTGAGAACGTGCTTATCATATCATATTGTTTTAAATTAAACTGTCGATCTCACCAGCTTTGTGCTGACGTTTCAAATTAAATCCTTTTTGCAGGGAAACAGTGACCACCGGGTGAGGATGCACTTTTGAGTTATTTGCACTTTAATAATAGTATTGTAATTAAATAAATATAGTTGTAATGTGGTTGTGATTGCGACACCCTGGTAAAGTATTTACTTTAAGTTAATCTGTGTGCTTATGATATTGGTTCAAGTAAGTCACCCCTCACCTCAGAGACATCACCACTATGCTTCCGCAACCGATTCAGTGACGTCAGACCAGACACGAGGTGACGAGGGGTGGGGGTGTGACAGGGTGGTATCAGAGCCACAGGTTATAGAGAATTAGGTTGACTTAGAGACCTAGACTATAACCATAGGCTCGTATAGTGACACAGAGAGCACCGAACATGTCTAACGAACAAAACTTGTTTTGAATTAAGCCAGGACAATCAGGTGGTACAAATTCTAGTTATGAGTGGCCAGCATAACTGAAATTTGCAACACGTGTGCATTCTAGTTTGATTTAATTCAAGCAAAACACTAACAATAGTAATGACGAATAATTGAGTTAAGATAGGAGGACGTCTCATATCATGTGTATGTTGAATTTTATTATTCAATATATTTCTTTCATGATACTGATTAGAGATTTCTATTGTACAGCGATGGCAGATCGAGGCGAACAGTATCAGCTAGCTCCTCATGATATGAGGGATGGTACTCCGAGCTCTAGCTCAGCACCGGATTCAGATTCTTCAGAGGCATCGACTGCAGCCTCACGAGCTCCATCTGTAGTGCCACAGGCACAACTAGCATTACCACATTCACCATTGGAGACTAGACCAGTTACACCACCACCACCAGCACACCCTATTATATCTAGTCCACCTCACTTACCTCCGGTTGATCCCGTTGCGGATCGGATCCAGATTATATCACCTCCTAGGGTACCCGTTTGGGACGGGTTGCGACGTATGCGGGGTCAAGCCCGCAAGACCACAGGATTACCTCCCCGGAAGCAGCTGGCTCCCAGGGACGAGTTTCATGCCAGACACGAGATGGGAGAATCCTCCCATCAGGCAGAGCTGAGAGCACAGTTGCAGCAAGTTACTCAGAACTTGCAGGGGACACAGCAGAGTCTACAGCAGTGTCAGGCTATGGTTGAGGATACACGTAGGACCATATTAGATATCCTCACTTCTCACTTGACCCTGATGGATCAAGTGAAGGCGTTGGACACCGATACTCGAGCCTGGAGAACCGCGATGGATGATAGACTGAGGATGTCATGGGGACAGATTATGCTTGCTGCATTTTGGCGGCAAGTGGCATGGATGACTGAGGGATGGAGTTGGGTGAGAGAGAGAGTGATAGAGTATTTGGCATGGTTTGGAGTGATGAGTACCGAGACCAGGATGATGATCCTGGCAGTAGTCATGGCGATAGTGGCCATGATACTTTCCTTCTTATCATACTTTATGCGATGAGTATGTACAGAAGATCAGTTTGAAATTTCAGAGCATCAGGGTGTAGATAGTGGAGTTCTTTTCTGTTCTTATCTTTTGTTGATTGTAGTGTCTTGTGTCGTTTCAGTAGTCTGTACATATTAAAACAATAGTGATGTAATAAAATGGGTGTTTTGTGTATCGATCTTTGTAATGTACTATTTGGGTGTGTGTGAATTATGTTTTTCTAATAACCTTGTGTGGACTATAAACAATTCTGTGTGAGAACAATTCTGTGTGAGAACATGTCAAACTAATACATATTTCGCTGAAATACAGTACGGGAGCAGTACTGTATGCGAATATATCAAACTAAAATATATATGTTGCGGGAATACAGTACGGAGCAATACTGTATGCAAATATATTTGTAACTAAAGTACAGTACGAGAGCCATACTGTACGAGAACATGTCTAAATTGTGAACGTGCCTGAATTGTGAATGTGTCTGTAACTTAAGTACAGTACGAGAGCCATACTGTACGAGAACATGTCTAAATTGTGAACGTGCCTGAATTGTGAATGTGTCTGTAACTTAAGTACAGTACGAGAGCCATACTGTACGAGAACATGTCTAAATTGTGAACGTGCCTGAATTGTGAATGTGTCTGTAACTTAAGTACAGTACGAGAGCCATACTGTACGAGAACATGTCTAAATTGTGAACGTGCCTGAATTGTGAATGTGTCTGTAACTTAAGTACAGTACGAGAGCCATACTGTACGAGAACATATCTATGGTCTGTATGAGAACTTAATGTATGAACTGAGAACATATTAGAGAACTTGTCTGAGAACATATCCTAGTCCTGTATGAACATATCTTTAAAAACATGTGTTGCAATGCAATGAGCTGGGTAAGACTCTAACATGTTTTTGAAATAACAGGACTAAGTATAACTACGAATAATTGTGTGATCTGTGTGTAATGTGAACATGTCTGGACTGAATTCATGTAGTTATACTGTATTCTTATATCACATGTCAATGCAAATTTTCAGTGTAACTGAATGGGATTGTATTTATGTGATAGAACGGGTTATATCTTTAATGTTCTTGAACTGACCTGAGTTTTGTCTGCTTGTGAGCAGAATAATGGCTCCTAAACGAGGTCGACCAGCTAAGAGAGCTACTCAGAACATTACAAACCCTGAACCGAATCAAATTCCACCTCTGAATGTTGAATCAAATCCGGATCCGCATGTTAATCCGGAAGCAAACGTGGTTCCACCTGGGAATTTGGAAACGCATACTACTCCACCAGTGAACCCTGGAGCAGGCATTGTTCCACCTGCTGGTACAAGCGGATCTGAAACAAATGAGGCTATGATAGCTCGTATTGTGCGTGAACAACTATCTGCTTGTGGTGTTCTGACACAACACCAACCACATATCACTACAGGTTCTGGTGGGGAACACGATCATGTTGAACATAATGCTACTGGTGGTCATGTTGAAACTCATACCACTACCGGTACAACTACCATTGTTCCTGATCCACCCCGACAGGGATGTACTTACAAGTATTTTGCTTCTTGTAACCCTCCGACTTTTACTGGCAAAGAAGGAGCGGCTGGACTAATAAGGTGGATCGAGGAGATGGAGACCAAATTGAAAATTAGTCAGTGTTTGGAGGAGCATAAGGTGTCTTATGCTGCCTGTTCTTTGAAAGACTCGGCTTTGACCTGGTGGAATACCCAGGCCAAGACTTTAGGTTCAGCCACAGTTGACTCGATGGGCTGGAATGATTTCAAAACTCTGATTAGATCAGAGTACTGTCCCATCACTGAAATTCAAAAACTCCAGGAAGAATTCTGGAATCACTCGATGATCGGTGCTGACTGTCTTGCTTACACCGATCGTTTTCATGAACTTACTTGTTTACTTCCCGACATGTTTCCTACGGAAGCTGCTTTAATCGAGAAGTACATTAAGGGTCTGATTCCTCAGATACGAGGAATGGTGACTGCTGCTGAACCTACAACCCTGAAACATACGATTCTTTTGACCACTAAGCTTACCAATGAGGCGGTAAGGAGTGGTACTCTGTCTTTGAAACCTCAGACGGTTCATAATCGTAGTGATGTCGGTACCTCGAATGTGTCAAAAGGTACCAAACGAAAGTGGTTTGGCAAAACCAAGGCTAAGGCTCCGGCTGAGATCACCCAGAGCAAGCCAACTGTGAAAAACTATGGTGCGGCTATTCCTGAGAGGAAAACTTATACTGGGCAGGCGCCCAAATGCAATAAGTGTCCACTACATCACACGGGACCATGTCCTGTTTGTCTGAACTGTAACCGAGTTGGACATTATGCTAAATATTGCAACTTTCCTGCTCAGACACCAAACCAAGCACCACGACAAACCACTCAAACCAACCGGTCATGTTACAAATGTGGAAGTCCTGATCATCTCATACGAAACTGTCCGAACAATAACACCAATCCGGGAACTGAAGCTAGGGGAAGAGCTTTTCAGATTGGTGCGACCGAGGCGAGACATGATGCAAATATTGTTACTGGTACGTTTCTTCTTAATAATCTATACGCATCAGTTTTGTTTGACACAGGAGCGGATAAGAGCTTTATCTCTCCTGAATTTGCATCATTAATTTCATTGCCTACGGTAGATCTAGAAACTCCTTATGTTATTGAACTTGCTAACGGCAAGTTGATCAAAACTAACAGTGTTATTCAAGGATGTTCCTTGAATCTGAATGATCATCTTTTCAAAATTGATTTACTTCCTATTGAGCTTGGGAGCTTTGATGTTGTTGTTGGTATGGACTGGCTTTCTAATAACCAAGCGGAAGTTGTCTGTCAAAACAAGGTGATCCGTATTCCATTACCTAACGGTAATACACTGATAGTTCAAGGAGAACGAGCAGGTAGAAAACTTGGTCTTATATCTTGTATGCGAGCTCAGAAATTCTTAAGGAAAGGCTGTTATGCTTTCCTAGCACATGTGACTGAGCACAGTTCTTCACCCAAACAAATCACAGATATCCCAATAGTCAAAGATTTTTCTGAAGTTTTTCCTGAGGACATATCAGGATTACCCCCAGTGAGACAAGTTGAATTTCAAATCGACTTGATTCCAGGTGCAGCACCTGTTGCTAAAGCCCCGTATCGGCTTGCACCATCCGAAATGCAAGAACTTTCAGGTCAATTACAAGAACTGTTAGACAAAGGTTTTATCAGACCTAGTTTCTCACCCTGGGGAGCACCTATTCTTTTTGTGAAAAAGAAGGATGGTTCATTCAGAATGTGTATTGACTATCGGGAGCTCAATAAATTAACAATCAAAAATCGTTATCCACTACCACGTATAGATGATCTGTTTGATCAACTTCAAGGCGCTACTTACTTTTCAAAAATTGATTTGAGATCCGGATATCATCAGTTACGAGTATATGAAGATGATGTTCCTAAAATTGCATTTCGAACTCGATATGGGCATTATGAATTTCTAGTAATGCCGTTTGGATTAACGAATGCACCTGCAGTTTTCATGGATCTGATGAATCGAGTATGTAGACCTTATCTGGATAAATTTGTGATTGTGTTTATTGATGATATTCTTATTTATTCTCGAAATCAACAAGAACATGCTCAACACTTGAAACTAATCTTAGAACTTTTGGCACGTGAAAAATTATACGCCAAGTTCTCCAAGTGTGAGTTTTGGTTACGAGAAGTTCAATTTCTTGGTCATGTAGTAAATCAAAACGGTATTCAAGTGGATCCCAGTAAGATTCAGGCGGTGAAACAATGGGAGACACCACGAACCCCGACTGAAATACGTCAATTCTTGGGGTTGGCAGGTTATTATCGCCGGTTTATTAGGAACTTTTCAAAGATAGCCTTGCCACTGACTACATTGACACAGAAAAATCAACCATTTATATGGAGTTCTCAACAGGAGGAGGCGTTCCAACTGTTGAAACATAAACTCTGTAATGCACCTATCTTGGCACTACCGGAAGGTACTGATAACTTCACAGTGTATTGTGATGCTTCACGTCAAGGTCTTGGGTGTGTTCTAATGCAGAAGGATAAGGTAATTGCTTATGCTTCTCGACAACTGAAAGTACATGAGAAGAACTATACCACACATGATCTAGAACTTGGTGCAGTAGTGTTTGCACTCAAGATTTGGAGACATTATCTATACGGAACTAAGTGTATTATATACACTGATCACAAAAGCCTCCAACACATTCTAGATCAGAAAATGTTGAACATGCGACAGAGGCGATGGGTTGAACTGTTGAACGATTACGACTGTGAGATTCGTTATCACCCAGGTAAAGCAAATGTCGTAGCTGATGCCTTAAGTCGCAAGGAACGAGTCAAACCTTTACGTGTGAAAGCATTAGGTATGACTGTTCAAACTAGTCTAATTCCTCAAATTAAAGACGCTCAGCAACAAGCTTTACAAGCCATAAACCATTTTGCTGAGGGATTAAGAGGATTAGATAAGAAACTGGACACTAAGGGCGATGGACTGTTGTATTTTAAAGACCGAATGTGGGTCCCTCTATTCGGTAACTCTCGAACTATTATCTTGGATGAGGCGCATAAATCCAGGTATTCTATTCATCCAGGTGCTGATAAAATGTATAAAGATCTTAAAGACTTTTACTGGTGGCCTGGAATGAAGAAACAAATAGCTGAATACGTGGACCGATGTCTAACATGTCTCAAAGTTAAGGCTGAACATCAACGACCTTCTGGGTTATTGCAACAACCTGAGATTCCCATGTGGAAATGGGATCAGATCTCTATGGATTTCATTACTAAATTACCCAGAACATCACGTAATCATGACTCTATATGGGTTATCGTTGATCGCCTTACTAAATCTGCGCATTTCTTACCCATCCGAGAGGATTATTCTATGGATCGACTCGCTAAACTCTATGTTAATGAGATTGTATCTCGACATGGAATACCGATCTCTATCATTTCTGACAGAGATAGTCGATTTATGTCACGATTTTGGCAAACTCTTCAGAATGCTTTGGGCACTCAAATCAATATGAGCACTGCTTATCATCCTCAAACAAACGGGCAGACTGAACGAACAAATCAAACTCTTGAGGATATGCTTAGAAGTTGTGTGATAGATTTTGGAGGTAGCTGGGATATTCATCTTCCACTTGTTGAATTCTCATACAATAACAGCTACCATACTAGTATTCAATGCGCTCCATTCGAAGCACTTTATGGACGCAAGTGTAGATCACCTATCTGTTGGTCAGAGGTAGGTGAAAGTCAAATCATAGGCCCAGAACTCATTCAGGAAACAACAGATAAGATCGCACTCATTCAGGAACGAATCAAAACTGCTCGCGATCGTCAAAAGAGTTATGCTGATAATCGCCGTAGACCACTCGAATTCCAAGTAGGTGATCGAGTAATGTTGAAAGTGTCACCTTGGAAAGGCATTTTCAGATTTGGGAAGAGAGGTAAACTTTCACCAAGATTTGTAGGACCATTTAAAATTCTTGAACGAATTGGACCTATAGCCTACAGACTTGAATTACCTCTTGAACTCAGTAATATTCATGATGTCTTCCATGTATCAAATTTGAAGAAATGCCTAGTCGATGAATCCTTGATCGTACCTCTAGAAGAGATTCATATTGACGAAAAGCTTCAATTCAGGGAAGAACCAGTTGAAGTAATGGATCGAGAGGTGAAGGTACTAAAGCGTAGTCGCATACCTATTGTTAAAATTCGATGGAATTCACAGCGTGGACCCGAATATACGTGGGAACGTGAAGATCAAATGAAAGCAAAGTACCCACATCTATTCTCATAAACGACTGTCATAATGTAAGTCTTCACTAAATTTCGGGACGAAATTCCTCTAACAGGAGGAGACTGTGACAGTTGCAAACGAGAATTTACGTCATCAATGACGTGAGTACATTTGATCATTCTAGAAACCCATGTTGTTTTAATACTTGTAATTGTTACAGAATAATAGTAGGTGAGAAATTATGAACGTGGGCGAAAACCGTGTTCAAAACGGAGTCCTGGATTGTCCGGAATCGAAAAACGAAGAAAAATCACTAAGTGTTGGTCGATTGGACTCATCGCGGTACGCGGAGGTGGGTTTGGAAGTTCTCCGCGGTACGCGATGAACGAAAGAAATCTGAGATCTCCGGATTTCTTCGCGGTACGCGAAGCCTTTTTGGGCTTCTGGTCGCGGTACGCGACGGATGTGGCGGTGCAGAAATCTGATCTACTTCATCAGATTTCATGCAAGAAAAATTTTTATTTCTTCTTCTCGAACTTGGACGCAACCCAGACGAAAACACACACACATATACCATTTGATTTTCATTTTCAAGGCTTTTGAACGCAAGGATCGTACCAGGAATCATCTTAACAAGTTCTGATCATCGTTTTGAAGTCAGAAATCCGGTTGATTAGGTAATGATCCGTTTAAACCTTCTAGTTTGATTTTGATTGATTAGATTTTGATTTTGAACGTAAAGACATAGTTAGGATTGTTGATTATTGTCTAGAAAATGGCTAGGATTGATTATAAACGAAGAACACGAAGTTCTAACGGTTAAATCCTTGTTTTGATCCGTTGTAATGCCCGGTTTGCATGAAATCATACCCATGATTATAATGGTTTAAACCATTTGATTATAACAATGTAGGTGATTAGTTTGATTAATCTTTGAAATGCAAAGGTTAAATCCAAGTATTTCAAACTAATCATAATCATTAACATACTCATTGGAATGATTATCTGATGTTTGTGATAACAGTCAGATTAGTATGTTAAATCTGGTTATTTAACCTATTCTAATGCTACATTGTGATATTTCATGATATTTGGGTAATCAATAATAAGGATTAATCATTTCTAAGCCATTAAATTATCTAGAAACTGTTTTAGCATTACAATCAACAACATTAACTATCTGATTAATCAGAGATTATTCTGATTAATCTAGAGTGTCATCAGCTTTGTGTTAGGAATCTAATGCAATGTAGGTTCCTACATTATCATACATTGTATGATATGACCTTAAATTAATTAATTATATAATTAATATCGAGTTGATGATTTACTAAGCAATGTCTTTGACATTGAACGTTCAAAAGAATCTAATCAACAAACTAGAACAGAAATAACTCATTGAATATTAATAAATGCAGAATTATCTCTGTACTATCAGTTTGGTGATACTCTGCTACACCTATACTATCAGGTGAGTTTCGTACAACCCCTTTTTATTCTTAATCTTTTATAAACATCGGGGTAACACTGCAAACTGTTGACTGAATATATGATATGATTCAATGATATCTGTGTGATTTCATTAGACTTTTGTGGGATTTCATGGGATTTTGCCTGTAGACTGAACCCTATCATGGAACTGAAAGTCCTCATTTTTGAACTGTATCTAGTGAACCCATGTGTGGCCGAGCAGAAAACATTGATAGTACTATTGGTTGACACCCCATTCGCTGGGAGGATTGCATCTCCCCTTGTGTGAATGTTTGTTATCTGTTTCCTGAACTTCTTAATGGTGTGATAGACATTAAGATAATGAGGCACTAAGATATGTACCGACGGGTAATATCTTGAGAACTGAACTAGACGTCCGAAAGGAACTAGATACAGGTCCCATGGTTATCCAGAACTGAACTTTTGAGAACGTGCTTATCATATCATATTGTTTTAAATTAAACTGTCGATCTCACCAGCTTTGTGCTGACGTTTCAAATTAAATCCTTTTTGCAGGGAAACAGTGACCACCGGGTGAGGATGCACTTTTGAGTTATTTGCACTTTAATAATAGTATTGTAATTAAATAAATATAGTTGTAATGTGGTTGTGATTGCGACACCCTGGTAAAGTATTTACTTTAAGTTAATCTGTGTGCTTATGATATTGGTTCAAGTAAGTCACCCCTCACCTCAGAGACATCACCACTATGCTTCCGCAACCGATTCAGTGACGTCAGACCAGACACGAGGTGACGAGGGGTGGGGGTGTGACAAAATAATTGTTTTTGGGTATAAAATTAGGATAAAATTTAATAAAACCATATATATTATATTATATATGAAAAATATAGCTAAAAATATATATTAAATTAATAGTAAAAATAAATACATTCCTTGGTAATAAATGAATCAAGCCAAGACAAGCTCAAGTTTAAAATTTTATTACGAATTGAATCGAGTTCAAGCTTTAAAAATAAAGCTCTAAAGATGCTGAGATCATATCGAGCTCTCTTAAGTCAAAATCATTCGAGCCAAGCCTGAGCTTCCCTTGTTTAAACCATCGTAAACATTAATTAATAACTCATATAATAGTTTCGTACAGACATAGATTAGAAAGATCGGTACAATGTTTTAAAAACTGGTATTTTAGGTGATCGGATTTGGCTCGAAATTGGTTCAATCGACCGGACACACTAATTAAACATAAAATTCTATAGAAATACAACTTATACTCAAATAAGTTTCTGTAACGACCGGTTTTAACAGTCACGACTGTTAATAAATAAATGTTATTATGTTTATAAAATTATGTCGAGATAATAATATAATAACATTTGGGGTATTAAAGTTAACTAGTAACTAACTTGATTAGGTTAGTTAAGTGAGTTAACTAGTTTAAAGATTGAGGGGTTAAACTTTATTTGGCAAACTTGAATATGGAAGAGATAAGAGACCTTGACTTGGTCAAAGTCTCATATCTCTTGAAAATGGGGGTGTGTGTTTACGTGAGAAGCAAAAAGGGGGAAGAAGAGGAAAACTAACCTAGCTTCCAAATTGGTGATGATCTTGGGATTTAATCCAAGTTTGAGTAGCTAAATCACTTCCTTTGGTGATTTCCAACTATTAGGTAAGTGAATTTGATGTTCTTCTTCTAGTTCTTGCAATCTCTAGAAATATGAAATTGTGTGGGTTTCATCAAAACATGAATTGGGTGTTATCACTAGCAAAAGATTGTTAGTTTTGATTGTTTAAACATGTTTTTAACACCCAAACATAGATTCTTGTATATAGAATCAATAGATGATGATATGGGAGTTGGGTAAATTATGTGTGTTTGAGTTCACATATGAGCTTGATGAATTGAGTTGAAAAATGATGTTATGTTGATATATTGATGATAGAGTGTTGTCAAAACTCAACAAAATCTACTAAACTTATAGTTTTATAGAGATTGAGTATAAAATGGGATTTGGATAATTTGAAAAGTTCAAGAAAATGTGTAGGAGAAATCTTGCACATAAGTTGTTTGTTGAAATGCCAATACTTGACTTTTAGTCAAAGTTGGTGAAGTGAATCATGAAACTTGTTTGAAATGATTATCATTGTTAAATAGAGAATTTGATAGTCAATGAATTGACTTAGTTAAGTCAATGTAAATCTTAACTAGAATGATAGTTAAGAGAATTGAAATTTGATGTGAAATAGGTGGTGGTATTGGAAGTGCAAAGGAAAGTCAAAGAGAAGACAAATCACAATTTGTTAATCTCTAATCCTAGTGCTAAGGTAAGTTACCTAACTTGCTAAACACCATATTTGTGATGTAGTAATAGTCTACTAATTAAATTGGTTTGGCTATGAATGGTTTGGTTCATAGGTGTTGTTGTTGATTGTGCAGTTTGACTTATTTAGTCAAACTGTGCATATCTAATTTATGTTTGAGTTGTGATTAATGGCAATGACGTTGAGTGTTAATTGATGAGCTAGTCTCACAATTGAATTAAATTGGTTATGAATTGTTAAATTCATAAAGAAATTGAGTTTGGTTGTGTGGTTTGGCTTATTTGGTCAAACTATGCATATATATATATATCAAAATATGAGATTGTGATTATGGGTAGTCCATTAATTGAGTTGAATGGATTATGAATTGTTAAATTCATATTTGAATGGAATTAGCTATGAATTGTTGAATTCATACTTGAATTGGATTAATTATGAATTGATTGATTTCATAGATTGATTGTGTTGATTGCATAATGGGATTGTTGGTCAATATGACTTATTATGTTTATTGTGGATATGGTTATTGATAATGAAATTGAGTATATGGTGGTTAAGTAAAACTATGGTAGAAGTACCGGTGGGTGAATACCATGGTATTAACCTTTGAACTTAAATAAACTTGTAGTTGATTTCCTTATGGTGGAAATCTATGATGGAAGAACTTGAGTGAGAACATCATAGTATGAATTATTTTGTAATGTTATGATGGAAGTACTAGCGTGTGAACATCATAACAATATTGAATACTAACCACTAGATTGTGGTAGTGATATGGAAATGTTATGATGGAAGGACTTGAGAGAGAACATCATAATAATGGTTAAATGTTAGCCACTAGTTGTGGTAACAATATGATAGTGTTATGGTGGAAGGACTCGAGTGAGAACATCATAACAATGGTTGAATACTATCCATTATAGTTTGGTAGTAGGATTTTAAAGTTATGATGAAAGTACATGTGTGAGAGCATCATAACAAAGGCTTGGTATGTAATTGGGTGGTTTTGACCCGTTAACAACTTAAATTTAGAATTATTGAATCTAAGTTGAATTTTGTTACATATATTTGAGTGATTTGATGTTGCAAATGTGCATAAATATCAAATATATGTGTTTGGGTTCATTTGGGTGAAAACTAGGGAAAAAGAATGGTCAGAAACGCTCAAAACGGCTTAAAACAGCAAATTTGGGTTTGCTGATACAGGTCTGGCGTACCATACGCCCAGATGGGCGTACCATACGCCCAGTCAGGTTACCATACGCCCAGCAGTTTCTGCCAACGCCCAGTCATACGCCCAACCCATACGCCCAACTGCAGAATTTTTGTAACTTTCTTATGATTAACCATACTTGTTCGGGGCTTTAGATGGGTGATTTACTTAGTTCATATGAACTAATTTTGAGCATATATGTGGTGTTTGCAGGTCAAAAATAGGTGTGCATTTGGAGCTAATGATCGGGCACTTCTTTTGTAAAGATCAAACATTATGAAAATTTTGGTTGTTGGGTTTTCATACAAATGATTGTATGATGATTTGTGAATGTAATTAATAATTAATTAAGTACATAATACAAATAAAAAGGTTTTTGACGCTTCCGCATAAATATTTGATAAAATTTTGAGTTAAAACTTAACTGGGACCTATTTTTGACACGTGTATGCGTGTATGGATTTTGGGTGTTACAGTTTCTAAAAAGTATACAAATTTATACAAAAACAATTCAAAGGTACTCAAATTCATCCAAAACAATCTAAAAGTACTCAAATTCTTATAAATATTTTTTAAATAAAAGTGAATAGGATTATGGCATTTGCGTGTTAAACGCATCAAGTTCACGATTGCTTAAAAGCCGAAAATCGCTTAAAAGTCGAAATTTTGTGTTTTTTTGAAACCGGAAATATCGGTTTTACCGGTAAACCGGATTAAACCGCCGGCACAATCGATCGAAGGAACCTGCATAATACCAGAGTGTTTCGTACTGGATTAGTAAGCGGCAGCCGGTTGAACCGGCCGGTTCGAACCGGTTTTTAAAACATTGGATAGGTAGGGATCTTTGGTATTTTAGCAATGACAAT
Source organism: Mikania micrantha (assembly GCA_009363875.1). Classification (NCBI taxonomy): domain Eukaryota; kingdom Viridiplantae; phylum Streptophyta; class Magnoliopsida; order Asterales; family Asteraceae; genus Mikania; species Mikania micrantha. The sequence goes on from CM018690.1 coordinate 42,087,418, forward strand.
GTGATCCACCATGCAAACACATTCGAGGTCTTTATGATCATAGGAACAATCGTTGTTTCTGGTTGTTTAATTAGATCAATCATGCAAGTAGTGACGTACACTGTAGCTTGTAAACCTATCAAATTATCAAAAGGTCAGACGACGTTAGACTTCATATCATACATTTTTGCCTTTTGATATGTTTATAACGTCAAATTATTGTTTTCTCATAGATAAATTTCTTTTAACAATAATAAACCAAAAGTGTCTCGACTCACGAAGTCTCTTCTAACAATTTTTAGTAGTGTAACTAGTCTCTCAAAGACACTATATATAGTCTCTTACTTCTCAATGTCACATTCTTTTATGAATATTGTAGCTAAATAGTAGTAAGTCATGAATTTGACTAGCTTGTGTAAATAATAAAAAAAAACAAATAAAGTTGTTAGATTAAATGCAAATGTTAGATTAAATATTTATGCATGGACAGTTGGTATGGTTCAAACTTTAAGATCATATAAAGTTGTTAGATTAAATACAAATGTTAGTAACCAATGGCTTCTAGCCTAATGGTTACCTCTTTGGCTTCCTTGTGGGAGGTCACGGGTTCAAATCCCTCCCAAGGCGAAATAGGGTGCTTGGGAGGTCAGGAGTTTTTCCGGTACGGTTTTCTCCTGGGGTGGTGGTGGGGTCTCAACGGAGGTCATGGTAACTAAACCGTGGTGACGTGCCCTGAAAATCAGTGGTTTTCACGTTGAGATCAAATGCTGTTAAAAAAAATACAAATGTTAGTCGTAGCACCTTGCCCAATAATTTATTGCAAATACTTCGACAAATTAACAGACGAAAAATTCATTTTATGAAACGATCATGACCCAATAATTTATTGCAAATACTTCGACAAATTAACAAACGAAAAATTCATTTTATGAAACGATCATGACCCAATAATTTATTGCAAATACTTCGACAAATTAACAAACGAAAAATTCATTTTATGAAACGATCATGACCCAATAATTTATTGACAGTCTACTACTTTCGAATAATTATAAACTTCGAGAATTTTAACATTTATATGAATTTTTTTTACGTACATGTGATAAATTTTAATCTACGTATTCTAATAAAGAGTATTTTTAAGATACACATGTCACCTTTTAATAATACCTAAAAAATTATTCTTGTAACTCTCTCCTAAAAAATATTTATAATTTTTATTAATTAAATTATACCACTAAAAACTAATAAAAAATGTATTTTTAAGAGACATATGTCACCTCTTAATGAAATATAATTATCTTTTTTCGCTCTCTCTCCTAAAAATATTATTAATTTTTATTAATTAAATTTTACAAATAAATATTAATGATCTTATATAAATCTTCTTATTATAAAAATTTACTAATTTACTAAAATTAATTAAATATAATAAAATTTCAGTTATATCTTATATGTATGTATAATATAATAATTATTAAATACTATGCTATTTAAAACATAAAAATGTAATAATAACCTTATTTTTAAAACCGCAAACACACACTCAATCATCTAAACCTACTTCTAAAACTACGTCACGATATGTTTTTAAAAAGATTAAATCATACACCTTAAAACTTAAAGAACAATATGATACAATCTATTATAATAAAAAAAAATAGTTAAAGAGAACAAATATCATTTTGTGATGTGTCTTTAACAATGTTTAATTTTATTGTCTATTTATCATATTAAATGAGATAACAAGATATTACTCATTTTTTATTTATGTATCTTGTTAAATAATAAAAATATTAAAAAATATATTTTTAGATTTTTAATAAATTTAGTTAAATATAATATTATGATTATAAAAAAAATGACTAATATTTATTATTCTTTAATGATTAAATTTGTGTAGTACAAGTGTTTTTTAAGGTATCATATAATAATAACTTCGGTTGCAAATGGATCGAGTGCCAACAATTGATGCTTTGATCAAAAGGGGTGTTACGGTGAACTCGGTTATGTGTCCTTTCTGTATGGAAACCCAGGAAACGGTTATGCACCTTTTCTCTGCATGTTATGTATCGACGATCGTATGGCAGAAAATTGGCTCGTGGATGTCCATACCACCAATCTTTGCATTCTCTATTAAAGACCTCTTGGATTTACATTGCCATGTTACCGTAAACCATAGGAAACGGGAGGTGATTCGAATCATCATCCGTGCAGCCCTCTGGTGCATATGGTTAGCAAGAAACAAGATGATCTTTTGCAACACGAGAGCATCAATTAATGGAATCTTTGAAGAAACGAAAATCCTAAGCTATCTTTGGGTGAAGAATAGATCAAAATTGGGTATCCTTCAATGGAGTGACTGGAATACTTTTATTTTATAATGTAACAATTCACTTTGATAGAATTGGTGATTGTATGTAACTTGGTGTATGTTTCTAGCATCTTGCTAGTCTTTGGTGAATAATATGATCTTTGCCTTTCAAAAAAAAAATATAATAATAACTTAATAACGTCTTTAAATTTTTTTTTTTTTTGGAAATTATATTTTTGAAACAAAAATTTGTGCAACTTTAAAGTAATAAATGATTTTAAGAGTTATGAGTGCCTTTAAGTGAGCTTTAACCGTGCATCCAGTAATAAATAACATAAAGCCAAAAACTTGTATCTATGGGCGAAGTCTTATTTAATTACTTTTTTAAAAGTTTACCTCATAACTTATTTTCCAAAAAGTTGATTTTAAAATATATATATCAAAAGATTATTTGAATTATGAAATCCATTGAGAATCTATGATGGTGACACATTTGCTGGCATGTGATGTTTGGGCATAGAATTGAGTCCTTGTTAATACCAAGAGCACGGTGCTCTTATTTTACGACGGTAAGGGCGATTTCTTCCATTACTGACCAGGCTTCTATTCACTTAATAACGTAATGTCAAATGTCAATTACTTCTGTTATTGAATCTATTTTGAGTAGCTTTATTCTAATAAAAAAATAGCAAGAGTGGACACATGTTTCCATCTCAAAAACTCAAGATTTTTTTCCTTTCTATCTCTCCTATTAAATACCAATTTATATTTAATTAAATATTAATGATTTAAAAAAATTAAATTATACAGTTAAAAATCAAATATATAAATCTTCTTGTAAGAAAATTCCAATTATATAATATCTTAAAATATAATTTTATAATTCTTAAATTTTTATTATTTTTAATTATTCGTCATTTATTATTTTATCAACAACTATTTTTATCAAAACGTACAAAACCTCAACAAAAATTTATTTATAACCTATTATATTTGTTCAACCCATGTAATACATGTGTTATAAACTAATATTATATATAGTGTGTCAATTGCATCAGGTTGACAGGTTAGCATGTTAACATGTTGTGGGTTAGCGGTTTGAATTTTAAAACCCAAACCCGACTTATATATTTATTCATGTCAAAATTTTCAACTCTGATACGTTTAAAAATAAATTCAGATCAACTCGAACATGAACAGTTTAACCCGTTTATCTAAATTAGTTAAATGAATTTATATGTTGTAAGCTGATTGTTGACTTGAAGACACGTTAATAACAATATGTTTAGTAGTGTGTATGAGTGACAAATAGTTAATATAGTATTTAAACAAAAAAAAAACTAATATTATTATCGTTAACCATATAATTACGTAAATCATATAATTTATTATCGTTAACCATATAATATTATTATCGTTAACCATATAATTACGTAAATCAAAATTATAAACTACGAAATCTAATATTTAATTCAATTGTATATTTAAAAGAAAAGAAATTAAAGTCGTCTTTGTTAATGAAAAAAGAATTTAAAGTTTTGTCAATCAACAATTAAATTATGTTAAATAATCATAAGAAAAACAACTAAATATATGTTTTAAGAAATAGAGAAAATAAAAAATACTAATTTTGAAACCTTAAACACGTCAACCCGTTTTTAAAAGGGTCACCCCAAACCGTTTTATAAACGGGTTAATCCGAATGCGATCTTTTTTTAAATGGGTAATATCTGCCAATCTAAAACCTGATCATCTTCGTGTTATGTTCGGGTTGTGTCAGCATTGTCACCCTGATTATATGTTTGTGTATTGAAAACCCTTAAAAAAATTCGCTTCAGGTTTTTTGGGAAGGTAGGAGGCATTTGGTGACAAGCAACATGGTTATGAACTTATGGCATCTAAACATAATGGTGGTATTGGAATTGGGTAGTTAGAAGCGTTTAATAACTAATAAGGACCTTTTGCCAAAGTGGAGGTAAAGGTTCGTAATTTTGCAAAAGTAGAGGTAAAGTTTCGTGATTTTGTAGAAGTAAAGATAAAGGTTTGTAGATGAGCCAGGAAGTTTATGGGCCAATCAAAACTGGTCAATTAGATGGTAAAATCAATAGTCAAAGTTATAATGAAGTGTCTAGTTTACAACACGATAATGTTTTAAGTCTTTGGCTAATTAAGGGTTGTTGGTACTCTTTTTAATAATCATTAAGATGTTTTCTTTTAATAAAAGAATAGCAACAGTTGACACATGTCACCACCTCATAAACTCTAGAATTTTTTCCTTTCTATCTCTCATATTAAATACCAATTTATATTTAATTAAATATTAATGATTTTAAAAAAATTAAATTATACAGTTAAATATCAAATATATAAATCTTCTTATAAGAAAATTCCAATTATATAATATCTTAAAATATAATTTTATAATTCTTAAATTTTTATTATTTTTAATTATTCGTCATTTATTATTTTATCAACAACTATTTTTATCAAAACATACAAATCTTAAAAAAAAATTATTTATAACCTATTAGATTCGTTCAACCCATGTAATACATGTGTTCCAACCAAGTATTATATATAGTGTGTCAATTGCATCAGGTTGACAGGTTAGCATGTTAACATGTTGTGGGTTAGCGGTTTGAATTTTACAACCCAAACCCGACTTATATATTTATTCATGTCAAAATTTTCAACTCTGATACGTTTAAAAATAAATTCAGATCAACTCGAACATGAACATTTTAACCCGTTTATCTAAATTAATTAAATGAATTTATATGTTGTAAGCTGATTGTTGACTTGAAGACATGTTAATAACAATATGTTTAGTAGTGTGTATGAGTGACAAATAGTTAATATAGTATTTAAACAAAAAAACTAATATTATTATCGTTAACCATATAATTACGTAAATCAAAACTATAAACTACGAAATTTAATATTTAATTCAATTGTATATTTAAAAGAAAAGAAATTAAAGTCGTCTTTGTAAATGAAAAAAGAATTTAAAGTTTTTTCAATCAACAATTAAATTATGTTAAATAATCATAAGAAAAACAACAAAATATATGTTTTAAGAAATAGAGAAAATAAAAAATACTAATTTTGAAACCTTAAACACGTCAACCCGTTTTTAAAAGGGTCACCCTAAACCGTTTTATAAACGGGTTAATCCGAATGCGATCTTTTTTTAAATGGGTAATATCTGCCAATCTAAAAACTGATCATCTTCGTGTTATGTTAGGGTTGTGTCAGCATTGTCACACTGATTATATGTTTGTGTATTGAAAACCCTTAAAAAAATTCGCTTCATGTTTTTTGGGAAGGTAGGAGGCATTTGGTGACAAGCAACATGGTTATGAACTTATGGCATCTAAACATAGCGGTGGTATTGGAATTGGGTCGTTAGAAGCGTTTAATAACTAATAAGGCCCTTTTGCCAAAGTGAAGGTAAAGGTTCGTAATTTTGCAAAAGGGGAGGTAAAGGTTCGTAATTTTGCAAAAGTGGAGGTAAAGTTTCGTAATTTTGTTGAAGTAAAGATAAAGGTTTGTAGATGAGCCAGGAAGTTTATGGGCCAATCAAAACTGATCAATTAGATGGTGAAATCAATAGTCAAAGTTTTAATGAAGTGTCTAGTTTATAACACGATAATGTTTTAAGTCTTTGGCTAATTAAGGGTTGTTGGTACTCTTTTTAATAATCGTTAAGATGTTATATTTTAATAAAAGAATAGCAAGAGTAGACACATGTCACCATCTCATAAACTCTAGAATTTTTTCCTTTCTATCTCTCATATTAAATACCAATTTATATTTAATTAAATATTAATGATTTTAAAAAATTAAATTATACAGTTAAATATCAAATATATAAATCTTCTTATAAGAAAATTCCAATTATATAATATCTTAAAATATAATTTTATAATTCTTAAATTATTATTATTTTTAATTATTCGTTATTTATTATTTTATCAACAACTATTTTTATCAAAACATACAAATCTTTAAAAAAATTGTTTATAACCTATTAGATTCGTTCAACCAATGTAATACATGTGTTCTAACCAAGTATTATATATAGTGTGTCAATTGCATCAGGTTGACAGGTTAGCATGTTAACATGTTGTGGGTTAGCGGTTTGAATTTTACAACCCAAACCCAACTTATATATTTATTCATGTCAAAATTTTCAACTCTGATACGTTTAAAAATAAATTCAGATCAACACGAACATGAACAGTTTAACCCGTTTATCTAAATTAATTAAGTGAATTTATATGTTGTAAGCTGATTGTTGACATGAAGACACGTTAATAACAATATGTTTAGTAGTGTGTATGAGTGACAAATAGTTAATATAGTATTTAAACAAAAAAAACTAATATTATTATCGTTAACCATATAATTACGTAAATCAAAATTATAAACTACGAAATCTAATATTTAATTCAATTGTATATTTAAAAGAAAAGAAATTAAAGTCGTCTTTGTAAATGAAAAAAGAATTTAAAGTTTTGTCAATCAACAATTAAAGTATGTTAAATAATCATAAGAAAAACAACTAAATATATGTTTTAAGAAATAGAGAAAATAAAAAAATACTAATTTTGAAACCTTAAACAGGTCAACCCGTTTTTAAAAGGGTCAACCCAAACCGTTTTATAAACGGGTTAATCCGAATGCGATCTTTTTTTAAATGGGTAATATCTGCCAATCTAAAACCTGATCATCTTCGTGTTATGTTCGGGTTGTGTCAGCATTGTCACCCTGATTATATGTTTGTGTATTGAAAACCCTTAAAAAAATTCGCTTGAGGTTTTTTGGGAAGGTAGGAGGCATTTGGTGACAAGGAACATGGTTATGAACTTATGGCATCTAAACATAATGGTGGTATTGGAATTGGGTCGTTAGAAGCGTTTAATAACTAATAAGGCCCTTTTGCCAAAGTGGAGGTAAAGGTTCGTAATTTTGCAAAAGTGGTAAAGTTTCGTGATTTTGTAAAAGTAAAGATAAAGGTTTGTAGATGAGCCAGGAAGTTTATGGGCCAATCAAAACTTATCAATTAGATGGTGAAATCAATAGTCAAAGTTTTATTGAAGTGTCTAGTTTATAACACGATAATGTTTTAAGTCTTTGGCTAATTAAGGGTTGTTGGTACTTTTTTGAATAATCATTAAGATGTTATTTTTTAATAAAAGAATAGCAAGAGTAGACACATGTCCCACCTCATAAACTCTAGAATTTTTTCCTTTTTATATCTCCTATTAAATATGCCAATTTATATTTAATTAAATATTAATGATTTTAAAAAAATTAAATTATACAGTTAAATATCAAATATATAAATCTTCTTATGAGAAAATTCCAATTATATAATATCTTAAAATATAATTTTATAATTCTTAAATTTTTATTATTTTTAATTATTCGTCATTTATTATTTTATCAACAACTATTTTTATCAAAACATACAAATCTTAAAAAAAATATTTATAACCTATTAGATTCGTTCAACCCATGTAATACATGTGTTTTAACCAAGTATTATATATAGTGTGTCAATTGCATCAGGTTGACAGGTAGCATGTTAACATGTTGTGGTTAGCGGTTTGAATTTTACAACCCAAACCCGACTTATATATTTATTCATGTCAAAATTTTCAACTCTAATACGTTTAAAAATAAATTCAGATCAACCCGAACATGAACAGTTTAAGCTGTTTATCTAAATTAATTAAAGGCAAATTGGATTTAAATAATCCAAACTTTGACCCATTGGCCGCTGCCGGTCTCAACTACGAAAATCCCCGATAACGTTCCTAACTTTCGACATATTTTCCCGGGGCGGACCGCCTTCAAATAAACCCTAACGGCGTTAACTTTTTTCGAATTTCGAACGGATTTTTGAGGGCTTTTGTTTAGATGGAGAATACGAGTCGAATGGCGTATAACATACCTCAAAACGTTGCTCCAAATTTCTCAATTTGATGATTTCTTCTTCCCATCGGCGACTGATCCCCACCGTCACCGCCCTCCTCCACCGTCGCGGTCTCCTCCTCCACCGCCCTAGTCGCGAACCATGGTTCGATCGCGGTCTCCTCCTCCTCATTCGATCTCCACCTGTCGCGGTCTCCTCCACCGCCGTCGCAGAAACCACCGAGGGTTCCTTCGTTCGAGATTGTTAGGGTTTTTAGAACGATCGCTTCTTGTTCGATCGCCTCTGGTTCAAGATTGTTAGGGTTTGATGGTGACAGTGATGGATGGTGGTGGCTCAACGGTAGGTGGAGGGGGACGATCGGAGGTGCGGCGGTAGGTGGGGTCTTCGATGGTCGACGGTGGGGTTGAAGAATGGGGTTGGGGACGGTGGGTTGGGAAGACGTCTGCGTGTTTGAAGAGGTTTTTGAAAAACAAAACCCTCAAAAACTCTTCTTGCAGGGGTTTGGTCCACCTCTTCTGCAAAAGAGGTTTGCAGATGTAGTCCGCATACCGCAGACGTTTTACCTCTGAAAAAACAAACACCACCTAAAAAAACCTTTTGCTTATCTAAATAATTGCTCATCAAGACTCGAACTCAAAACTTGTCTTAAAATTAGTCAAAGAAACTATTCTTAAAGAAGCAACTTTATAATATAAAGTGTAAATTGACGAGATAGTCTGTATGGTTTGTTAATATATCAATTTTTCTTTATGTTTCATAAATTACTCATATAATCAGTCACAAACTTTAAATATGTATAACATATACAACATTAGGTATGATTTTGATGAGAAGTAAAGAACTCTACTTGCGACAGATATTTAAAAGTTTGAAATCATATTAATAACTTATAAAAACTGAGAAAAATTAAAATAATGAACAAACAAAAATAACCATCTTAACGATTTACTCCAATGTAAATTTTGTTAGAACTTTATGACTCACACTCTTGGTACTCATAATTCTAGTTTTTTCTTTTCTTAATTATAAATAGGCCACGAGCATTCCCACTTTTGGCGTTCTCAACCTTTCACTACAAAAAATGTTATTTTCTATCTATATTATATTATAATATATATTAAAAATAAAATTTAACTTAAATGTAAATATTAAAACATAATATACAATCATTTAAAACTAAACTAAAAGCTTTGTTTTAACTTTTTAACTTTCTCATTTCAGTAAATATAAATAATAGAATGCCATAAGTGAGTATAAAAGAAAATATCTCAAACCAAAGAACAACAGTTTACGCTTTACCTTTATTTTTTTAGCATATTTAATATTTTAAATTAAGATTTTTAGTATGATAATTACTTTTAATAAAATATCCAAAATTAGAAGAGTAAATTAACAGGTCTCTTGCATTTATATTAAGTTGATAATTTCATCTTTAAACTTTGAAAATTACGTCAAATATCTTTTATCTTGGTATGTTATAACAATTAGATTCTTTTTCAATAACCATAGTTAACTTTTTTTGTTATCTTTTTAAAATAGTTATTCGCTTTTACTATTAAATGAGATATGTAACTATATATAAAGTTAAAAAAAATACTTTTTTTAATTTACTCATTTTTTTTAAAATTCTTGTTATTTTATTTTTTCCTTTCTTTTTGTTTTTTTTCTTTTTCTTTTATTCTTTTTAATATTATTATTTTATAATTTTTACAACTTATTAATTAGTTAATCAATTTATTTATTTGATAATTAAAATTAAATCTATATATTTTTTACATTATAGATTAAAGATAAAAGATGTTTAAAATAATTATTATCATTTTTAATAATTATTAATACATCTTTTTTCTGCATAAAAATAACATATGTCTGAAATAATTATTAAAGTTTGATGATAATATCAACGAATTTCTATATAAATAAATGACTAGGGCTGTAAACGAACCGAACGAACACGAACAAGCCTTTGTTCATGTTCGTTCGTTTAACCTTTAATTTGTTCACGAATGCTAACCGAACAAAAATTCTTGTTCGTGTTCGTTTATTAAGGAATTTAGCTTGTTCACTAACGGTTCGCGAACGCTAACGAACACATATTATTTAAACAATAAAAATCAACATTCTTAATCTCAAGCATTAGAGATAATCATTTATAAACATATCAATAAAAAAATTATAGTATTAAACTAAAAATAACTTAAATATTATGGTATTAAACTAAAAACAAAAAATTAAAAATATACAACACATTTAATAAATAAATATAATAAATGAACTTAACTGAACATAAACGAACGTAAACGAACATTTTACCGAACGTTCACGAATACAAATGAACGAACACGACCTCTGTTCATGTTCGTTCCTTTATTAAACGAACGAACATAAACGAACTCTATTAAACGAACGAACATAAACGAACTTCCCGTCGAACGGTTCACAAACTGTTCGCTGAACGTTCGGTTCGTTTACAGCCCTATAAATGACATTTTATTTAAGTTACTAAAAATTAAATTAAAATAGTTGATTTGACAATTTACATGTTGATTTTTGCTTATTTTTAACCAAAATTACAAATCTAATTGTTATATAGCGAGAGCACCACACTAGTTCAGTAGTTCTCATTCATATATATAAATTATACGAAGAAAAAAATATATATTAATTTTACTCTTTTTTACGAGTCTCCATCCCTATGCTTTATGTCCAAATATACTAAAGAAAACTATAACGAATTACGAACCCTTATATTTAAGGTATTACTGTTCATATATCATATTTATTATTTATATTCTTATTTATAGTCTAAATGAAGATAATAAACAAATATCATTTATTTGAATGCAGTTATAAAACAAAAATAGGTTCTGAAAAGTTTTAGCACTTATATCATGTTCTTCGAACCTATTCACTCTCAGTTTAAGAAAATGACCAAAATCACCAAAATAGCCAATTGACCATTCAAAATTGACCGTTTACCAGAAAAAATCGCTCAGTCAGCGATCATATATGGTATAATATCGCTTATGTGTAAGTTGGCGACTGACATCAGTGATATTATAGGCCTAGTCAACTATCATATTATGCGTGAGTGATATTTCACGAGTAAGTCAACGATATTATTTGACTCCATATCACTGACCTAGGGGTGTTCAAAAAATCCGAAAAAATCCGAAACCCGAAAAACGATCCGAATTAAAGATTCGGATATTCGGATCGGATATCCGTTTTCCGAATTCGGTTCGGATCGGATATCGGATATCCAAAATCCTCTTTATTCGGATCGGATATCCGAATTCAATCCGAATAACCCGAATAAACCCTGTTTATTCGGGTTGTTTGGATTATTCGGATGAAAAATAAGTTTTATTCGGGTTTTTCGAATAGATTCGGATCGGATAGAAAATTTCCGAATTCGGATCGGGTCGGGTTTCGGATAAGGTCTTAAAATTTTCAAATCCGAACAACCCGATCCGAATAACCCGAATAAACCGTTATCCAATCCGATGAACACCCCTAATTGACCTGACTTTATTTTTAATTATTTAATCTCTTAAATGATGAATTTTAAGTAAAAACAGTTTTTATCAAAATAAGTCATTTTTAAAAAACTTAATTGATTTTAACTTAATTGGTTGTAACTAAACAAATAGTATCATTTCATAATCTTTAGTGTTTTTCACATCAAATATATTATTAATAATATTACTCATTTAAATTCATTTTATGATATTATTTACCCACTTTTTCTCATCAAACATATTATTGATAATTATTAATCAAACATCTTAACCCACATTGTGCTAAGGTGCTACTCGTATTAAGATGTTTTATGTTATTGTTTATTTATTTCAATACAAATACAATAATTGTTCATCAAACCAACCTAGGGGTTGTTTGTTTACATCTAAATATGTCTGAATCTGAATTGTTCAGATTTAGACCGTTTGTTTTAAAAAAAAACACATCTGAATGGGAAGTAACGTCTGAACGAAGGTCTGAATGATTCAAATATCAGAACATGTCTGAACGAAGGGAAAAAGAAGGGGACGTTTACACCCTCCTTTCCAAAGTTCTCATCGCCTCTCCTTACCCGGTTCTCGTTGTTGCACCCTTACATAGCTCCCGTTGCCACAGACTTCTCCCACACCTGTCGAAACCTCCATTCGCCGACTCCTTCAGATTCATAGCTATTATCAGTTGTAAACAACCACTTCGTCAGAACCCTTCTATCTGTCACCGATCAGATCGTGAAATGAGGGTGGGATGTCTAGGGTTTAATTTTAAGGAGGGTAAAATATTAATTCTATATATTCATTTTAGGCTCAACCAAACAGTCTTAACTAGTTAAACACTTATTGGTTCTGAACATCTTAATCATTCAGACTTCTTATTCATTCAGACTTCTTATTTATTCAGACATCTTATTGATTCAGTACTTAATGATTCAGTCGTTCAGACATTACCAAACGATTGAAGATGTTTGAAGTGAATGGTCCATGTCTTCTCCAAGAAGAGGTCTCGCTGCAAGAAAACAAACATCCTACATCTTTCCTTGGTTTGCGGAGCGCAGACAAAAGAGGTCTCGCAGACCTTCGTAGACATTTTTGTAAAAAACAACAGCCCCTTAATGTATTTTCTACTAAATGATGTGATCAACTTGTTCATTTGTTGTGTAAATGCTTCACTTATCGTTTTCTTTTAAACGGTCAACGAATATATTTTAAACCCGGTCACTGGATAACCCAATGGCGAAAGACCACTCACGCTCACGAAACGAAGACATCGCTAGTGACCCGACTCGTCCACCTTTTTAAATGAAACTCACCATCCGAAGACCCATTGTGATAAAATCTTTGGCCTACCTGAACATACTGTTCCAAGTAAAATTCGATCACATGACCCTTATCTTAAAAGCCATAAGATTACCTCCTCTAAACCAATTGATCTAAGACTCATTGTCAGTTCATTGAAACGTATTTTTGAAACTTATCTTTTCAAACGAACAAAATTTATATAATAATTATTTTCGTTCAAAAGAAAAAAGAAAGAAAAAAAACAATAATTATTTACCGCTCAATTATAAAATTGAAAGTCACTTAGAGGGATGTAATTTGGACAAGTGTTTTTCCCCATCTGTCCAGTATCCTGTATCAAAACGAGTGTAATCCTCAAATTCCTGAATTACCCTCGTTCAACCCATCAATTTCCACTTTTACCCCTCGTTTATACATCCCTATTTAAACCCAAACACCCCTTCATTTCACAATTACCACCAAAACACTAACCGCCCTCTCTCCCCCTCACCACCTTCACACACACACATCACATGGGCATAATTTCGAACCGGGTGGAGCACTACTCGGGTTCGGGTCATGCAAATCAAGAACAGACGGCTACTACTCCGGTAAATGTGACAGTTTCCGGTGAAACTATGACGTCATTCGCAGTGCACAGCGTTTGTTTGCCGCCTCAGAAAAGCACTTTACAGAAACTCCGGCACCGGTTGTCGGAGGTCTTCTTCCCTGACGATCCGCTCCATGGATTTAAGAACCAATCGCGTTTGAGAAAATTGATACTGGCTCTTCAATTCTTCTTTCCGATCTTCGAATGGGCGCCTAATTACAGTTTCACACTCCTTCGATCCGACGTCGTTTCGGGTCTCACCATTGCCAGTCTAGCAATCCCGCAGGTATACCTATTCAACAACAACTTATTTTTATTAATACAACATAAAAATAGAAAAAATAAATAAAAATAAAAAGACCACCAAGACCAATATAGAAAATATAAAAAAACACAGGTTTATTTTACAATTTTTAAAAATTGTCCTAACTATACACCACTGGTTTAATATGTGACATGCACTATGCACATTAAACTTTTAATTATTAGATATTGTTAAGCTAAGTGTCTTTACAAATAGATACAATTGTTAACGTGACTATCTTATTTAATTGAGATTGAGGTATTCTTTTTTAAAATTAAAATAAATAAGTTTAGATATATTAATTTGAAATAAATTAAAATATGTTATAAAAAACAGTTAAAATAATGATAATTAAAATTGAAATTACTACTGCCACCTTCGTTGGTCTCTCCCACGCATACACACACTTAGTGTGTGTAAGAGAGTAATTGGAATTGCAATAAATGATTTTTTTTTAATGAAACTGAGATTTATTTTGTTGGAACATTGATGTTTTTTTTATCCGCTTGGTACGACGACACCCAAGACGGAATTTCAACCGTTCTCTCGGATTTGACGCTTGGTGCGTACGTCCGAGCTCACTCGAGAAGGAACCCCACAACTGAGTAAACCTACTGACCCTGTCTCAACAAATGTGCTTTGACCTGGATTCTAACCCAAGACCTATCCTATAGAAGAAACCAACACCAAACACATTGGTGCTAGTTTCTTCGTAAATTGGTTGCGTGTATCCACTCTTTTTTCGTGATGGGTGCATCCTGCATGGGCGTTTGTACCTTGCTCTTGTATGGTAGTTAGGGGTGTTCACGGTCCGGTTTTTACGGTTTTTAGGTTAAACCATAAACCGAACCGTTAATAACGGTTTTTGAGTATTAAAAACCAAAACCGAACCGTCAAAAATAAAAACCGAACCGTTATAAACGGTTTGGTTCCGGTTTGGTTTACGGTTTTAGCATGTTAAAAATAAAAAGTGAAGCCTATTTTTGAAAAAAAAAACTTATGTAACTAACGTGTCCAAAATTATAAACTGTGTAAAAAAACATTACAAAACCTGTTATAAAATACAAGAAGTAAAATATATTTACTATTACAAAACCTGCTATAAAATATAAAATTTGTCTAGAAAACATGATATCCAAAAATAAACCAATAAATCCAAAAACAACCAACTAACTTTCCAAAGTTATAAAACTTCAAGTATTAATCAAACAACCAATAACTTAAATATATAGTATATATACATACGGTCCGGTCCGGTTTTTTACGACCGGTTTTTGGCAAAAACCGTAAACCAAACCATTCATTACGGTTTTAAACTTTCGAAACCGACCAACCGAATGTTTAGAAAAAAAACCAACCGTGAACACCCCTAATGGTAGTAACAAACAATCGAATTATGGTTTGTCCATATATATGGGTTCTCCACTTTTTCTATAATATAATTTATTATACGACAGGATTTATTACAAATAATACACATGATTAGCATCTTTGGAAATGTAATTATTTGGTATAATTATTCGAAGTTAATATAAATTATTCTATTTAATTAGTCATTAATTTGTTATTTCATCAATATAATTTGTCATTTTGTCGCTAAACTAGCATTGGCATCACTAGCAACATGATGATGTCAGTAATCTTTTAGCATAATATAAAAACGTCAAATAATATCAATCACTTATACATTAAAATGCACACCAGAAAATAAATACACATAAAAAGGCCAGGGATTTGAATAAAAATAAACAAAAGTGAAATCTAAGGAAAAAAAAACAAAAATAAGAAAATAAAAGGAAGCTAAAGACTAAAAAATATATAACATTATTTTACCTATTATAAAAAGATTAAAAAAAAATAATTAGGGAGTAAATCATAACTTTATTAAAACTCCAAGGCTACAAAATAATTTGGTTTAAAAAATTGAAGGGATATATTGCTAGTATATTAAAGTCATTCAATGTAAGCCAAGATTTAAATGGGGTCTTGTTATTATCAAACCCACCTTACATCTCGTATGGGTTATAGGAGTCATATAGTGTGCAATCATTATTTGTCAAATTTATTAATGTCAATGATCGGACTCCTCTCTGTCTCGTATAAGTCCTATACAAGGCGTATACGAAACCATTTTTTGTCGAATTAGTGGGTGTCAAAGGAGGCTATGTGTCTCGTATAGGCCTATACAATATATATATAGGATTGGTAAATTGTTAAAATAAAAAGTTGGGAATGTAAATAACCAAGCCTTTTAAATGTGGGTGGGTTATATGATATGCAAATGATTTACCACTCAATCACCTTACCCAATTGTCTAACTTAAGCAAAAAATAATATATAATAACCTACGTGAAAGTGCAAAGTAAAAAATAAAAGAAAAACATACATGTTGTCCAATCACTTATGTAGGTCCTATACAAGACGTATATAAGATCAATCATTGTTGAATCAGTAGGTGTCAAAGGGGGTTATACGACTCGTATATGCCTATACAAGACATAAAGGATTGGTGGAGTGTTAAAATAAAAAAAAAAAATTGAGTGTGTAAATAACCAAGCCCTTTAAATGTGGATGGTTATATGATACACAGATGATTTACCACTCAATCACCTCACCCAATTGTTTCACTTAACCAAAAAATAATATATATAATAACCTTAGTGAAAGTGCAAAAGTAAAAAAATAAAAGAATAACATACATGTTGTCCAATTAGTTCCTCTAGGTCCTATACGAGACATATATGAGATTAATCATTATTGAATCAGTGGGTGTCAAAGGGGCTATACAGCTCGTATAGACCTATACAAAACGTATAAGGTTGGTAGAGTGTTAAAATTAAAAAATTGAGCGTTTAAATAATCAAGCCCATTAAATATGGGTGGGTTATATGATACGCAGATGATTTACCACTCAATCACCTTACCCAATTGTTTAATTTAAGCAAAATGATAATATATAATAACCTTAGTGAAAGTGCAAAAGTAAAAAAGAAAAGATAAAATACATGTTGTCCAATCACTTAGTGTAGGTCCTATACAAGACGCCTACAAGACCAATCTTTGTCGAATATGTGAGTGAGTTATATGATACGCAAATGATTTACAACTCAATCACCTTATCCATTTGTTTAATTTAAGCAAAAAAAATAATATATGATAATCTGAGTGAAAGTGTAAAGGTAAAAAAGAAAAGAAAAACATACCAATCACCAATTGTTACTGTAGATAAAACTTGTAATTGTATATCCATTTGAAACATCTTGATATTATTATTAATATTACTATTCGGTAGTTTATAAAAACTGTTACAAGTATGATGGTTAAAAAAATTATTTTAGAAAAACTGAATGAAATCATATTTGAAAAAACCAAATGGAAATAATTTACTCTTCATAAATTGAATTAGTTGAAGCATTGAGAAATGTGGTTTAGTTTTGATTTTTGATAACTAAATTGTTTGATTTAATTTTTTTTAGAGATTTATAAATAATGAAACCTTTTTTTCTTTAATTGATTGAACTCTATATTTTTTATCAATAATATATTATATGTGAGAGACTAATATTCTAATTATTAATAAACAACAAAGTATTTGTCTTGTGCTTCTTTATAAATTGATATATTCTTTTAATTTTTGTTTGGTCTAAAACTTAATTGGATTTTTAATATAAATGAGTTTAAATTGACCTACTAGCAGCTAGAGTATGTTTGATAAGATTGAGAGATCGAACCACCTATGATCTTAGACCCTGGGGTGTGCCACATGAATGGGCGTGATTAGGGCGTGGAGGGGCGTGGCACACCGCCCCCCTAGGGGCGTGAGAGGGGCGTGAGTCATGTGGCGTGAATGGGGTCACGAAGAGAGGGCTCTCTCTTTCTCTGTCTTTCTCTCTCTCTCCTACACACTAACACACACATACACTCTTTCTCTCTCTTTCTCTCTCTCTACACGACACACACTTTCTCTCTCCTTCTCTCTCTTTCTTACACACACACTCACACACACACATATATATATATATATATAAAAGTTTAAAAAAGGGATGATGACGTGGAGTGAGTGGGGTAATGGGGCATTTCCACCAAAATGGTGGGGTGAGTGATTGTGGTGAGTGCTTATGTGGCGCCTACGTGGCGCCTACGTGGAGTGAGTGGGGTGCCTTGGCACACCCAATAGTCTTAATAACCGAAATATATACCAAACAAGATGCCAGCGAGCCAACCTGTTATGATAAAATAAAAATTAAAACATAAATTAAATCTCCCATACTATTATCAAATTCTCTTTACAAAATAGGTTTTTTGGGCTTAAAAAAATTGGTTAATTCTGTAATGGTGTACAACCTTTGCAAGATATGGTATACCTATAGCATTGTTAGATGAATGTGAATGGTCTTAAAAAGTGAATAATATCTTAATTACTTGATTTTGTGAATTAATTTAAAATTTTGATTGGACAATTGTTAATTGTTATCACTTGATGTAGAATAAATGCCTTCATTACCAAGGATACTATCTTTTTTTTTCCTTTTCATGTCATTTCTTCAAAATTTTGCAATAAATTGGTACACAAATTGTTATTCCATTACTAAACACATAATTTGAAAACTTGTGGTTCCAAATCAAATAATTTTCATTGTGGAAACTAAGGGGGAAAAAGCAACATAAAGAAAAGCTTCTTAATACTATTTATGAGGAAATCTGTGAAAAAGTAAAGGTGCTTAATTCTTTTCACATGCTGACATTAAGAACATAATATGTGCTAATTGTACATGAATCAACCAAGTAGTTATATTTGTAAATCATTTATGAATAAACACATGTCATGCATATAGAACTTGTTACAAAATCAAAATTCAAAAATTTTTAGATCAATTGTTCCTAGATGATTGTTGGTATAGGTGCGCCAGGATTTCAGTATAGACTAATGATAAACGAGGAATATAAGTTTATTTATCACATAAATGGATTTAAGAGTTGGGGGTTGTATCTAATGACAAAGTCATTTAGAGTATATAATGGTAAAACTCCTCTAAAGGTAAAGGGTTCAAGTCCAGTGATGACATGATAAGTAGGGTTATATATAGATGTTCAAAATAAATAGATTTAAAACGATTGAATATTGAAACTCCAAAGACATTATGTTCTTTATAAATTATTTAATATGATTTTGTTCTCTCTAATTTGCAGGGAATTAGCTATGCAAAACTTGCAAACCTGCCTCCTATAATCGGGCTATGTGAGTTTCACTCTATCTTTTGTCTCTTAATTACAGAACATATGCCAATGTGAGACTAGCCCACTTGGTAAAGGCTTTGCCTCTTAGAATGGAAGGTCATGTGTTCTAAACCATGCAATGGTGTAATTATTGTGGAGTAGTGTAGGAGGAGACTACCTTTACCGCTTAAAAAAAATTACAGAACATATATTTTTCCTCATCCTTAATTAATTCTTTATGTACAATGATATTTTAATTTCTTTTAGATAATTTTACTATTACTAATGAATAATTATTTATTATTAATTCCCTAATTACCCATGTGTTTATAATCTTTTAAGTTTTTGATTTATTCAATATTTAAATTTACTAAAGGTAAAAATAAAATTGGTATTATGTTAATTAAATATTCATTATTTATTTCCATTTGTTAAAGTATCAAAGGTTAGAAAACTGTGTATTCACGAGCTGAATAAAAACTGGTTTATCTTTTAACAACTTAAATACTAATTAGTTAGTAATATAATAATTATACATATTAAGAGAGAGACGAGAAAATAATGCTGAGAAGACATCATAGACTAACATGTGCTAGTTGTTTATTGGTATATATTTGGCCCTTAAAATGATTTTTTTTCCGGAAACTTAATCAGATTCAAGCTTTGTGCCACCATTAATATACTCTGTGCTTGGGAGTTCAAAACATCTAGCCGTTGGACCGGTGTCAATAGCCTCATTGGTTATGGGAACAATGTTAAACGACGCAGTTTCATACAACAAAGAACCGGTTCTCTATTTAAAGTTGGCTTTCACTGCAACTTTCTTTGCAGGCGTATTTCAAGCAACTTTAGGACTTCTAAGGTACCTTTCCTAGCTATTAACCAACTCCTCCTTTGTTGCTTGCAAAACCCCTAGCTTAACATCATCATCATAAACTAGTAGCTTAATTTGAAGGTTAATTACATCAAATGTGATTTAATTTAACATTTTTATAATTACAAGTAATTAAGAAAATGATATTTTTCATATATTGTATGTAAAAGCATTATGTTTCTCATTGTATGCATTATATTTTCTATAATAGCAAAAAAAATTTAAGTTGACATTTGACATGATATGGAGTGTTACTTGCATGTAATAGTAATTAAACAAAAAACAATGATAACTTGTTGATTTTTAGAACCACAATTATTACAGAATTTATAATAGATGATATCTGTAATTTCGAAAGGATAAAGATGAAAGTTGTAATTTAATATAAACATAAGGATGCTATATATAATTTACTTAAAAGTTAATTAAGCTCGATATTGGTCATATTGATACTAATACTGATCAAAATAAGCAAACAGAAAAAGAAAAAGAAAAAAGAAAAAAGCTTTTTTTTTAATTAAACTTGTGTGCATTATATTATGGGCTAATTAAATTTATGTTTTGGTACAATCTATTGATCTAATGTAATTGTTTTTAACCTACCTATTTTCATTACATCCATCATTGATTATATTAATACAGTTTCTCATGGAATTAACTACAAAAGAATTTTACCATGTTCTCTTTTACCTATTTTTATTACATCCCATTACATTAAATAGTTCAAATTATAATTTATTTAATAAAAAAATATCATTACTAACCATCACAAAAACACTATTTTGAGATAATATAGTCTTAATGGCTGGTTCGTTCGTTATGGAAAAAATGATTTAAACTTTGTGTAGTGGGCACAAAACTTTAAAAGGGTATATTCTTTGGGAACTAATAAAAGTGGCACCTCTTTACAAAAAGTGCTGCTTATGCAAATCTTTTGTTAGTGTGCCTTGTTGACTTCACTCTTTTAATAAAAATAAAAAAAAATTAACTAGTAGTGGAAAATATTCTAACAGTAAAACATTCCATTCATAATATCTTATATGCACCCACCATTTCTCATGGTATTGAGTATGGAAGAAAATGCATGAGATCTTTGTTTGATGGTAGTTTGACAAATCAAAATGTATGCATAACCTACTGCAATATTTATATCATGAAATAAATTGATGACGAGAAAATACTAATTAAAATAACTAAAACTTAATTTCTAAATTACAATGATATGGGCATGATCCATCTGTCAATTTTCCACTTGATGATATACTGGGTTGTTTTTTAGATTTTGAATACAATATGTGAGTATTAAATGAGTCTATATACGTATAAAAAATTATTAATTGATCTTAGGATAAAAATAAGCAAGTAAACGGGAACAAAACAAAATTATTGTTATAAAATAATGTTTTTTATATAGTTTAAGGAATCATGACATTGTCTTGTTATTTTTCGACACAAAGTTATTAATCAATTCTTTATAATTAATACTTTCTGGTATATCATTCTCATGATTAAAGGTTAATTTGGTATATGATTAACAAAATATTTGTCATGTTAAGTTGGGTTAAAACATTAATAGGTTAAATGAGTTAAAAAATTAATGGTTCTCAATGTAATGGATTCAAAATTTAAATTGAGTAAAATAGGTAAATGGAACTAAAAATTTTTGATGATAAATTATTATTAGGTTTCAATTCTATATGATTTGTTTAAATATAATTTTATATAAAAGTTTTAAAAATTCTTGACGTCTCAAAAAATCAGGTCATGTACAGTCATACCTTCTATACCATAAGAGCCGACTCTTATGATATAGCCTTATGTAAGATAGAGAAGAACAAAAATAATATAAATTTGACAGAAATTTTACTGCAAAGGCAATAAATAAAACTGACTATCTTTTACATATTTTTACAGATTAGGGTTCGTGATAGATTTCTTATCAAAGGCAACCCTTGTTGGTTTCATGGCCGGTGCAGCGGTTATTGTATCTTTACAACAACTAAAAGGGCTACTTGGTATTACTCATTTCACTAATAGTATGCAACTAATACCCGTTTTGTCATCTGCTCTTCAACACAAAAACGAGGTATGTAACAAATAAACATTCATATCTATCGCTTTAAAAATGATGTATACGATACTAATTAATTATCTTGTGCATTATATAAGTGATTATTTAATTCTTGTAATTCTTTATTTAAAACCGACATAAAGGTTAAAACTTAGTTTATTAAAATGATATATTTTTTTTATTACTTGTATATTATTCTAAGCTATTTTGTATGTGTGCAGTGGTCTTGGCAAACATATGTGATGGGCTTTT
Organism: Mikania micrantha; assembly: GCA_009363875.1. Lineage (NCBI taxonomy): Eukaryota > Viridiplantae > Streptophyta > Magnoliopsida > Asterales > Asteraceae > Mikania > Mikania micrantha. Next base: position 42,109,776 of record CM018690.1, read on the forward strand.
GTTTTCTGGCATTTTTACTGACCACAAGACATATTGTAAGTAAATCCATCAAAAACTGGAATAAGGTGAGGTTTTAAGGTACAAGTGGCTGATGCATGTAAGGTACAACAAATCAATGCAGGGCATGAGAAAACCGAAGCTTTTTTGGGTCTCAGCAGCAGCTCCTTTGGTATCAGTCGTTCTCTCAACCATTTTAGTCACTCTTTTCAGATCAAAGCTTCAGGGCATTGCAATTGTACGTTACAGTTAGGCCCTTGGACTCTTTTTTTAACAAGTTTGACCCTTCAAGTTTCAATTTTTTTCATATTTGAAAATTTGAGATTCAACAGATTGGCCACTTGGAGAAGGGTTTGAATCCACCATCATCAAACATGCTCTATTTTCACGGCTACTTTCTCGGGGTAGCTCTCAAGACCGGCATCATTACCGGGATATTATCTCTCACTGTAAGTTTCATCATCAAAGTGTTTATAGCCTAATGGTACCCCTTGACTTCCCGAGTAGGAGGTCTTGGGTTCGAGTCTCAGCTGGAGCAAAAAATGTTCTAGGTTGAGTTAGTTAGGGGGTTTTTCCAGTGTGGTTTCCTCTTTTAAAAAAAAAGTTTCATCATCTGTGCAGTACTAGTTTGTACTGTACAACTCCACAATGCATTAGAAACTGATTGTGTACAAATAACTCACAGGAAGGAATTGCAGTAGGAAGAACATTTGCTTCTTTAAATGATTACCAAGTTGATGGCAACAAAGAAATGATAGCCATTGGCCTCATGAATATGGCTGGTTCTTGTTCATCTTGCTATGTCACTACAGGTAAACCAATTTTTAATTTCAATCAATCAACGCAAGTTGGATTCAATAGTTTAGCTGTTTAAGAAGCAAGATTTTACTAAAAACAGTAAAAAATAAAAATAAAAAAATTATCTTTCTTACTTTTTTTTATACATTACAAAAATAAATGTATTTTATGTTTTTAAAATAAATAAATGTGTTTTAGGTTTTTAAAACTAAAGTATAAGATTTACTTAAAAAAACATCAAAATACATATTTTTGTGTTGTATTTTTTGTGTTGTATTTTTGTTTTTTAGTATTTTATTTTACTTTTTTACTTGCTTCAAATAATAAATTACAAATAAGAAAAATTTAGGAATTATAAAATTACATTTTAAGATATTATATAATTGAAAATTCTTATAACAATTATATATTTGATATTTAATAGTATAATTTAATTATTCAAAATCATTAACATTTAATTTATTTAATATAAAAGATAATTAATTAGTATTTAATATGAGAGATAGACGGGAAAAATTTTTCTAAAGTTCATGAGGTGGTGACATGTATCAAGTGTTATTCTTTTATCAGAATACGATTTAAAAATATTATTCAAAAAAAAAATCAACGTAAAAAAAAGTGTTTTTATGTTTTTAGACAAACTTATTTTTAACAGATCAAATCCTCATAATTTATAATTTATATACCAGGAACTTATGTAATGACACTTAAGTTTCATTTCATTGCCAAAATTAATCTATTTTAAGCTTCAAGTGTTTTAAAATTTTATTTTTAAACATGAAATTTTTCGTGAACAGGTTTAATAATAATCCGCATATCTTCCAAGAAAGATTTAATGGTTAAATTCCAATTTGCAAAAAAGAAAGTTTAATTACATATAAATCTTACTTTAATGTATTTTTAATAAAATTAAATTATTTTTTGCAGGCTCATTTTCTCGATCTGCTGTGAATGCCAATGCCGGGGCTAAAACCGTGGTGTCAAACATCATAATGGCATCAACTGTGCTTGTAACACTGCTGTTCTTGATGCCTCTTTTTCACTACACACCAAATCTTATCTTGGCTGCAATTATCATAACCGCTGTGATCGGGCTAATCGATTATCAAAGTGCAATCAAACTTTGGAAAGTTGATAAGCTTGATTTTGTAGCCTGTTTATCTTCATTTTTTGGTGTTCTCATCATTTCAGTCCCAATTGGTCTTGCAATTGCGGTAATCTTTTCATACATAACCTTTTTATAGGGAATTATTCACCCAACAGCAACAAAGAAAAAAATATGTTACATTAATTATAGTCATACAATTTTTTCCATGATTAAAAATCGCTCAACTTTTGTAAGATGTTCCAATCATGTGCATTTTTGTTTAAAACTTTAAATTTCATGCAATTAAATTACCTGTATGAAACATTCATGAATCTTTGTTATTGTTTAGCATTTACTTTTTCAAATTTCACTTAAATTGAACAATCATAAATTTTATTTATTATTTAGTAATTTTTTACAACAGCTTCTCCTACTCCTAGTTAAATTTGAAAAATATTAATCACTAAACACTAACAAAGATTCGTGTGTGTGTGTGAGTGTATATATATTCTAAATAAATCATGTAGTATACAAAAAAATTAACATTTATAAATAAATTTTACAAGACTGGAATACAAGGAAAGTCAAATGACATTTGATAATTATTGGATGAATATATTTTTATTCTCTTTATTTTTGGAGGAATTTACATTCTGTTTTGTTTGCTACAGGTTGGGGTTTCGGTTTTCAAGATTTTGTTACATGTCACAAGACCAAACACTGGTGTTTTAGGAAACATTCCTGGAACTCAAATTTATCAAAATGTGAGTAGATACAGAGAAGCAAAAAGGGTTCCTTGTTTTGTAATACTTGGTGTTGATGCCCCTATCTACTTTGCAAACTCTACATATCTGCAAGAAAGGTACAGTTTACGAGTCGTTAATGCACAAAGGTACAAGTTGGAAATGCATGTTGTTGAAAGATTGGGTTTTTATCTTGCAGGATATTGAGATGGATTAGGGAAGAGGAAGAGTGGTTAGCAGCTAACAATGGTAGTTCTGTAAAATGTGTAGTTATTGACATGACTGGTAAGTTGTAAATTAGAACTATTTTTACCTTTATAAATGTATAAATATATTACATATTTGATTTTTATTTTTTTATTTGCAGCTGTGACGGGAATTGACACGAGTGGTCTTGCAATGGTGAAAGAGCTTAAAAAGATGCTTGAGAAGCGCTCGCTTCAGGTTAGCTTTCATTTTTCCTCGAGATAGCAATTTTGATCTATTTATTTATGTCAGAGTTTCGACATGTTTGCTAATGTGTGAACAAGTTTAAGTTATTTGTTATTCTAAGGAGTTGGACGGAAAAATTAAGTGAAAAAATTGAAAAATGTCATATGGGTAAAATAAGTAGCAAGTTGACACTGTTGGATTTTTAAAGCATAAATATAACCTAACCCAAGATTACTTGATTTCACGCAAATTCGTTTTGACCAATTATCCAACGTCTGAATCTGATATTGCTACCTCTTTTTATCTTAATCATAGTTGGTGTTATTGTCACTAGTAGATCACCAATTTTGCAAAAACTTAATGAAGGACTCCATACCCCTCATTTTCCTGCATAATCTATTTAAATTCATAGTCATTTCCCTCATTTTTACATATAAGATCACACCACTATTATAATAGCATTTGAAAACCTAGATTAAATGAACATGATCTATTTAAATTGCATGGTGTAGATTGAAACGTTTGATGTGTTATCTGAAACCCAGAATCTGAATGTTTTATAATCGACATTGAAAATGCAGTTAGCATTGGCAAATCCCGGGGGCAGTGTGATGGAGAAACTGCACCAATCCAACATATTGGAGTCATTCGGGTTAGAAGGTGTATATTTGACGATTGACGAGGCCGTTGCAGACATATCATCATCATGGAAAGCTTAGCCATGAACATGATGATGTAAGAGGAGAATTAAAGTCTAAAAATTCTCATATGAGTTTCTTGTATTTTAGTTTGAGGGGTAGGAAGAGAGGGTCAACCCAGTTGGTGTAAGCTTAGTGAGTCGTTGCTTAATGCTTCAGTGGTATGTAAAAGTCACAAGCTATAAGCATTTTTTTCTATAAAAACAATTATCTTAATCATGCATGTTACCATCTTCAATAGATGTGGCAATTCCGCCCTGTAAATGAGAGTCGATTTGAGTCGTGTTTAAAATGTTAAAATCTATTTCTAATGTAAGAAACTCCTGGATTTAGATGTCATTACCTTAAAATATGTTCTCAAAACTTTTTTGTATTCTTGTGACTTCGTACCCACCTTAGTAATAGTAAGTCAGCCCCTGCAAGCTAGTGTATATGTTTAGATAATTTGTGGCTGAAAACTTGGTTGAACATAGCTTTAACAGGTCTCACTGGAAAGCAATTTGTATAATTTTCAGGTTGTGCTTACATTCCCTTCTAACACAAAGTAAAAAGATCGAAGCACCCAAGTCGAACTACGGTGATGGTAATTTGGTCAAACATGTGACAGTAATTTGGTGACCTTAAGACCGTATGTGTTACAAACGTTTAGAGTTTGAGATTATATGGATAATTTATGAAACCTAAGGACCAAGTATAAAATACTAGCAAATCACAAGGATTATCTTGGTAATTTACTCTTAAGAAAATCAAAAATATAAATTAATCAGTTTTTACAAATTTGATGCAAGTAGTTGATACATGTTGGGGTGAGACCGTGAGAGTGTGAAACTAATGACACATGACATTCATGTTAGTTATTTATTAAAACTTCAATAATTAACGGAAAAAAAAGGTTTAATGACATCCCTATTGTTGGTTTACAATAAAGATTTTAATAGTTGTGCTATCAATGTAATGAAGGTAATATAAATACGAATCCTAATGTGAATATGTGGACACATAACGTTGTATAAGATGAAAAAATAAGGTTATTAGAGATATGTTAGGAGTGAGATATGTGAAATTGAGGCAAACGACATTGCCAATTAGAGTGAAAGCCGTTATTGCAGAGGAAAAGAATTGCGGAAACAAGCCTGATTTAACTTGAGATAAATGAATTAGACATGATTTAGGATATCAGTTATGAAAGCATAAGATTAAGATTTAATTACACATATCCTACTGTTTACAACACTAGTTACATAATTCAAAAGTTAAATTACATATATCTTTTTTATTTATAATTTTCTGATATATGTAATTTATTAAGTTTATAAAAAAAAATATACCAATAAAGTTTATAAGAGAATATACCTTGGTTGTGGCTGTTAGGGGCTTATAATTTCATGATCTAAGTGAACCAATGATCCTTAGCTCAACTGGTTGAGGAGAGGTACTCTGTGACTTCAATATTGAGGAGGTCACGGGTTCAAGTCCTCGCATGGACAAAATAGGGGTTCCATGCAAGGCTAGGGGGTTTTCTCTCACCTATGGTGGGTTTCCTCATATTGGGAGTGGATATGATCGGATGGGTCTATGATCCGTCAGTGATCCAAATTGCCGTTCAAAAAAAAAAGTGAACTTTGTACGTTACTAAGTGTATCTTACGTCTATGTGTGATATGATATGATACTATATCTAATGTTGCTTATTCTTTCAACATTTCTTTTGTTAATGATAACCTTTTTATCTTTTGCATGTTTGGTTCCTTTTTTTCAACATTTCCTTTTTTTAATGGTAGTGTTTTATCTTTTTGTATGTTTAGTCCATTTGCGTGCTTGTTTGTTTTGGAATAAGAAAGGAGTCTCTGTCTATCTTCATTGATAGAAATAAAGTTTACCAACACTTTACTCTTCTAAATCCTATCAATAGTTTTGCTATATGGTGGAATTTAACTAGATACGATAGTTGGTTCATTAGTATTATCATAATGAACACAAAGAAAAGCTTACGATTCGACCCAACCCGCAACAAGAGATTATCGTCGGTCAACCCAACCAGGTTTTGTCGAAAAGATGATTTTTCAGCCAGCAGCATATCTTGCTGAAAAGACAAAATAGTAAGCAGTTGACGAGTAAAAAAAAGTGAAATGAGTTGAAGAGAAAACAACAAATATCATAGAGATGAAGTATGAACAAAATGTGAAACACAACACACATCCAAACTGAAAATTACACCTATTTATGCCAAGTCACACTAAAATCTCATTCCTCTAGTCCCTTTCTTTATAAAATAGCTATCCATTCATCCCAGGTCAATAATAAAGCCACGAGTATGATATTAATGCTATCTTGATTTCAACTTTAGGAAATCATGCCTCATGCTATCATGAGCTTGTTTAGACTGTCAAACACCTGCATCAGTCAAAACCAAAATCTATCATCATATAACCTCTTGAATTACTTTAATGCATATTTCTATTATTATCAATATAATAAAATAATTTTGATCAACCTGATCAACGCAATATTTATCTATAAAAAGTTCATGAAAGTAGGAACAAAAAAAACGTTTGCGGGTTGAAAACAACTCTGCTCATTTTGATCTGGCAAACACTTTTAGTCCATTTTTTGTGAACTTTTTATTAATAGACAGTATGAAAACAATATTATTACAATAATAGGATAAATTTTCAGAATAAAAGGATTAGAGAGGTTGAGTGGTCAAACCACTGACTCTAGTCTCTGGCCAACTTAAAGTATATTCAACAACTCAGAAGACAAGTTACCCTTTCAGCTAAATTTTGCTTTGATCATTTGAGATAAACAAAGCCTAAATCAGCCGATGGTAAATCGGTCAAAATTGTCACCTATACACATTACACCAACTAAACACAAAAAAACCTACCAAAAAACATAAAACAAAAACAACAGCAGTAGCTAGCAAAGGCTAAAGAATATAACCAAAAATCTAGCGTAACCTGTTGATAAACATTGAATAATCCCTCATTCCCTACATTTTTAATGAGGATTTATTCTTGAGATAAGCAATTATCTTTGCATCTTCCTTTACCAGATTATGCTAATGGAATATATATCAAGCGATTTTAAAAATATATCTTAGTGTTTATAGGTTAAAAATCTATATGCATAGTTTGTGTGTTATAGGGGCCAAACTAGCTTCCTTTAAACCCCATGGCCAATCATTTGTTCCACTAAACCTATTTTACAGAACATATACCCGCTGCATACTTGTTTATCATTCTTCTAACTTTAGAGAGTTTTTTTTTCTAGAAAAAACAAAATTGCAAACTAAAACCCTTAAATAAAATGATTTAATTTTAGTAGTAACCGAAAATACTTATCTTTTGACTAGTCATAGTTTACTTTCCAAATTATTTGACTTTATGATTATCATACAATCTAGATGCTTGTTGGGTTTAATGTTCAAATGTTAGTTTGAGGTAGTACTAGATTAGGATGTATATATGTGTGTGTGTGTCAGCATTTTGTTTCAATGTCAACATATTCACCTGATTTGACCATAAACAAAATTAACATAATAATTTGTAATTCTCTTCACAATTGTTTTTTGATAGATTGATAGTACTTCGCCACAACTGAAGAACAATTATGGATGATAAGACTGATAAGTACTCTGTCGTATAAAATATGCAAAATATTACATTATGTGGTGTTTCATATTAATTTCATTCCTTACCTAAAAATTTCAAATTATTCCCCCACGATAATCTTGTAATCCATTGATGGTTGATAACTAATTGATTTGATCCGCTAGATTATACCCCTATTAGACATATTATTGAAGTGTGTTTTATAAACTGGACTAATAGTCAAGCAATTATCAAAACCACATACCAAGTCCATTGTTCCAAATTCCATGGAACTAGTCATTTAATATTACATATCAATTTCTAAAAGTATAACCCATCCAACCCCTCCACCCACCCATCCATCCATTTTTTTCCCTCTCCCTACTGGGTCTCAAAAGATTTGTAATACATCACGTGCACATATTCATAGTGGCTGATCTTAACAAAATGTCAAAAAAACTCTTGCAAGGAATTTGAATAATCAAATGGAGTGATCCCGTTTTTCATCGGGTCTAGTAGAGACCAAAGATCAAAGATCATGAGTGACCGATCCGACTGAACAACTCAAAAGATAAAAAAGTATCGTTAATTTCTTCATGCTCGTTTCAAGTTCGAAGTACCATTGTAAAAATAAAAATCCACTTCGTTACACGGTTTCTTTTTCATATAGACAGCTATAGGATCTATAAAGAAATTACTTGAAAGTACATTTTGTGCTACAGCCCTTCCTATTTGATATAAAAGGATCCCATGATCCTGGACCGAACTTACCTGGGATCACAAATCCCAAATTTGTCTATGAAGAGCGAATCTAATTGTCTTGGTATATATAATTAATTTCTTCTGTGTAATACTAATCGATACTTCGATAGGGCCTTGTTGGTAAGTGGCATTTGTGACTAAAATGACAACAAATGATGTAATGACTAGAGAAAATAACCAAATCAACTTGTAAGACCTTCCAGCAAATGAAATATTACAAGATTTTTAAAAGATCTTTTTCAAAAAATGCTACTAATCTTGTGGGGGAGAGTTACACTAAAGCATTTAGTCTTGAATTATAGTCAGTACTACCAGAGCTCAAACTATTTTGTGCAATATATATTTTTTTATTTTTAAACACCAAACAAAATAATTCTGGCCCATATGCAAAATTTAAAGCTGTCATGGCAACACAAGGGAGGCCAGAGGCCTTACTGAAAAAAGTTGAATATTTGGGGATCTGTCTACATAATCCCAAAAAAGACAGATATCATGCAGGGAACACATTAACACAAAATCAAGAAAGAAAAATGGAAAATAAAAGGCTTATGTAAAGAAAAAATCACCAACATCAAATTGTAACTTAAACAAATTCACTTACTTGATCTGAGTCTTGAAATGGGAATTTCTCGTAATTCACGTTTTATACAAAAATATTCTCCTAATAAAGCCATTATTGCCAATCCAGTACCATTGACAATCCACCAAGTTATCGATGAAGGCCAACCTCCATACAAGATGCATATGCATAAATGGATTATGTAAAGTGTGGCTGAAAAATCTAGGCATTTTTTTGCTCTCTCAATCAAATAAAGCAAGAAAACAGCTCTGAAAAAACAATAAAAAGAAAGAATAGTTAAAAATTGCTTTAATAAATAAGTAAATTCACATTAGATTTCATGTAATAATTTTGCAGAATTGCTAGTATTACAGAGAAAATATTGTTAGCAATACTTTATATTCACAAATCAACACCACATGCTTCAAGCTGTTGTCATGAAGCACTAATACTTTCTAAGTATCATTATTAGAAACCATGACAAAAGCAGTTTATAGTTTCTAATGGTAATGACAGTGGCAGTAAAAACAAACAGTCATCTATGGGATAAACTATAAAACTGGCCATGTTTAAACCAGTTCAGACACAGGTCAGCAAAAGTAAGAATTTAATCAAGGAAACTATAAATATTGATAATCTATTGACGAGCAAAAACAAATTTAGCCAATTGTACAAGCTTTGCCATCAAAAATATTTCGCTGCTATTTCTCCTCTGCTAACTACTAAGCAGTATCCTTAGTTTTAAAAATAGCACCTGAGGCATGAGGCACACGCACGAAAATGCTTCAGGGCTTTGAGACGGCGCCTTATAAAGATCTGGGTCAAACTTGATCAACATTGGTTAAGATCGATGTATGAAGGATGGTGATATGTATAAACAATCAAAGAGATTAATAGATTATGAATGGTTTGCATGATAATAAAATTTCAATATATAAAAAAGACGAGAAAAATGCATCTTCTAGTTCTAGATAAAACTTATTTTGTTGTATCTAGAGCAATGCCTCGCATACGTGAGGCTCGCACCTCACTCCACGGCATTTGAGGCCTAAACGCCTCGGACTCTCGGAGCACCTCAAGCTTTCTAAAACCAAGGCAATACCAATATTGATAGCACCAAAAAATCCACCTAAAAAGGTTTTAAACGATTTATTAATCTATAGTGTACAATGAGACCGACTGGAAGAAAAAAAAAGACCCTAGAAAAGAAAATATGAAGCTTGAGAGTTAAGACACTAAAAACATAGATTTACATGTGCAATTAAGAAATAAACGCGAGCCACTTAGAAATACTTTGTTAGAATCTTAGAGAAGGAGCAACGTTTAAAATTCTTACGAAACACCAAACCATGTCAAATTTCAAGAAGCAAAACGAACTGTGGAGACTCATAAGAAGACAAGTAATTTTAATAAGCAAACCCAAACGCACAATTTTGGTAACAAATAAGTATCTGTGAGTGTTTGATGAAATCAATATGCTAATGATTATCTGTTTATTTGGGGATGCTGATTCTAACTAGACAATCTGGGAGTTACTTATGCAGTTTTGGCTTTTGGGTTTTAGGGCTTAGCATGGAAGTAAATTCCTTATTATGTACATATTTGAGAATGCCAGCTTCGAATAAGGCATAAGCAGTTGGCAGGTTGCTTATTTAAGCTGCTCATCAGGTTCTGTTAAATCATTAAAGAAGCAGATTGTGCCATTTATGGTCATATATCTATCCGGCAATTGCCTGTTGTTGTCGCTGAAGCAAGTCACACCCTATCTGATGCGTTGTGTGTACTTAAGAAGCATAAACAGTTTTAATAAGTAATCTCAAACACCCCTAATTTATTCTAGCAGATCAAAAGCAATTATCATATTAAGCGCACAAATATGAAAATCATAACTCTCACCCGGCGATGGAACTGAGAAGAAAAGAAGCGATGACACACCAGCCAGTAACGGTGGTGATAGTAACCGTAGCATAGTCAAAGAAGTAAACCAGACTCATTCTCGAAACCCTAGTCCCAACAAGAATCGCCATGAAAACACCGAGCGTCAGATAAAACAAGCACTGAATGCATATAATTTGAGCTACGATGAGCCATGGATCCCATATCACCGAACCATAGAACATGACTACCGAATCACTCCAAAACCTCCGACCACCCCTCAAAACACCCAATATCACAAACAGATCCAAAAATCCAAAGGAAAAAAACAAAGATCTCAACTAATTTTCACAGCAATTAAGAAGCGACTCGAATTAAACTTAATTCTAAGCGTAATTCACCAGATATAGTCATCGACATTGGTTCTGAAACCTCAGATCAAATGAAAACGAAGGGTTTACAAAATAAATTGATGATTGAGTCAATCAATGGTCGGTTATGAGATTGACTGTATCCAAAATGCAAGATGGAGTTTGAAATTTAAAAAAAAATGATTTGTTATCGGATCAATCAGTGAACGAATGGAAAGAACCCTAGAACTTTTTAATTTTCGATAATTTGGTTCCTCACACACCAGGTAGGTCAGCAATTTTATAAAATACGGGCCAAACAAAATCGTATGATAAATGTTTGTTATTAAAGCGTAAAACGCATTTTCTGTCACTCATCAACATGAGAATTTGTACAATCGTTTATTTTGTTAACTAGGTTTATTTATCACGCGCATTGCGGTGGGTTATCACAGCACACTTTCGAGATCGGGTATTATACATATCATTTGTAGAAGCATAACTTACATAGCAAAATCAAATATCTCATCACGAACTCTATACAAATTTTTCATAAAACATAAAATCATACAAAACAACACAAAATCATTTTTACCGAGAATCAATCGTTTGAATTAAAATAAACCAAAATATATAAGCAAATCTTTCAAATTTAATAAAAACTCAAATCTTTAAGCAAATTTTTCACATTTAATACTCTTTATCTATGGTTACTAATTTCAAAGTTGATAAAACTTCTGATAGTTTAAGTCTAATTTTTTAAAACGTTAATACATGAATCAGACACCTAAATAATATAATATATAATATATATAATATAAACATCGGGACCCACTTATTATATATATATATAGGGTATGGTTAAAATGAAAACCACGTCTCAATGAGAAAACCGCGAAAACCATGCAAAAATCACGTAAAAAAACGTATTTTTTTTTTGAAAATTTTTTTAAATGTTTGTAACACTATTGGACACATTTTTATAAAAAAAAAACCAAAAAAGCTCCGACCAAATATTTTTAAAAAAAATATTTTATAAACCCACGTAAAACCTACGTAACAAAACGTAAAAATAAATTTTTTTTTAGTTTTGTTACGTAGGTTTTACGTGGGTTTATAAAATATTTTTTTTAAAAATATTTTCTCGGCGCTTTTTTGGTTTTTTTTATAAAAATGTGTCCAATAGTGTTACAAACATGTAAAAAAAATATCAAAAAAAAATACGTTCGTTTTACGTGATTTTTGAATGGTTTTCGCGGTTTTCTCATTGAGATGTGGTTTTCATTTTATCTTTTTCCTATATATATATATATATATATATATATATATATATATCCACTCAATATTATATATATAAATATATTAATTTTAGTATTCAATATAATAATAATATAATTACTATTCTTTTATAATGCATTTTAATATATATAATAATTAGAATATTATTTATGTTAACGAATGAAAAATATAATAAATTGTTATAAATAAAAATATAATTAAAATTTATATAATTTAATACATTAAATACTAAAATAATTATATTTTTTTATAAAACACTATTTTTTAAATGTTAGTTTTTTTAAATATTTCATTTTAGAAAAGTGTTTTTGAAAATTCTATGTTTTATAATAATTTGGTTTTTTTACAACATGTATTTTTTTAATGTTAATATATTGCATTTAAAAAAATCTTCTTTTAGTTTGAATATGTATAAAAAAATATATTTAATGTAATAAGAGAAATTACATCAATTTAACCAACTAATCTCCTGAAACTTTCCTCTATGTTTGATCCGATCAAAAGTAGGGATGAGCAAAAAACAGAATAAACCAAACCGGAACCGAATTAAGCGAAAAAACCGAACCTAAAAAATCAAACCGAAAGAATAACCGGGAAAAACCGAACCAAAAAAAACCCAAACCGAAATTTGCGGTTCGGTTTTGCGTATTACAAAAACCAAAAAACCGAACCGATGTTTAATCTTTTTTCATATTTATTTAAAAGGAAAAAACACACAAAAAGTCTACTAGTTGGAGATGATAAAGATTTAAATTAGATGACATCTGTCATTTTAAAAGGTAAATATCAGAATTATTGCATATTTAGTTATTTATTTTTGATTTTTTTTAAATATAAGAACATGATGATGATTATTTAGTTTTATTTTAATTAGTTAGTGTTCGATCAATTAATTTATTAATTGTTAAACTTGTTTGCATTTTCAATGTTGGGCGTAAGAGAGAACAAAAAAACAAAAGAAAAGTAAAAAAACCGAAAACCGAACCGAGACCGACAAAAAAAACCGAAAACCGAATGGTTTGTAATAATTAAAAACCGACTATGTCGGTTTCGGTTATAGCCAAAAATTGAACCGAACCGAACCGTGCACACCCCTAATCAAAAGATAATAATTTGATTTCCCCTAGGATATCCGAGGAAACTTTTGCCCTCTTGTTGAACACCCGTTCATTCTGTGCTTTACAAAGACACCATAAAGTTGTTAGAAAGATTGTATGTAAAGTATTTTTATGAAGTTTGGATATTGGCCAATCCGATTCAATACAGAGAACATCTCTAACAGTGAGGAATAGATCCTTGGGGACTTTGCACCATTCGAAAACCGCATCCCATATACTAGGGGTGTTCAAAAAAACTGTATCCGAATCCGAAATATCCGAAAATCCGAATCCGAAATATCCGAAAGTTCGGATATCCGAAATTTTGGATTCGGATTCAGATACCTGTTTTGAAAATTTTATGATAGTTCGGATATCCGATATCCGAAATAGTTTTTTTCGGATATTTTTTCGGATATTCGGATACTTTTTTCGGATAATTTTTTGGATATCCTAATATTCCGGATATTTTTCGGATATTTTTCGGATATCCATATATTTTTCGGATATTTGGATATCCGAAATATATATTTTTTATTTTTTTCCTGATTTCGGATATCCGAATTAGAAATTTCGGATATCCGATCTTCGAATATCCGAAATTTCGGATTCGGATATCAAAAATCACTATCCAAAATTTTCGGATATCTGAAAATGAACACCACTACCATATACGACTAGTTGTCGAGCATCTAATCAGCATGTGATCCGTGGTTTCGTGGAATGTATTGCAAGAATTACACAGAGGACTTATAGACATACCTCTTGTGATTAAGTTCGTCTTGGATGGTATCCGATCAAAACCGGCACGCCATGTGAATGCATTAACTTTTAAAGGCAACCAACTAGACCAGGGAAGGAAACAATTATCCTCATGTAGGTATTTAGATTCAATAATTCCCCTAATAGACTTGACCAAGAGCTCCATATTTAGAGTATCTTCCCAACCCCAAGAGTCGTGAGCAATGTTTCTAAAAATATTTATTTGTTATAATAATATAGATATAGATTAAATATTTAATAAATTTATCATTGTATGGTACAAAGGTTGGTGTCTACTATCGAGTCAACTTATTAACTAACTTTTGTAAATTATTACTTTTACTTTTCTTTAGTTATTAGAATCAAAAGTTAAGTTCTTATAACATATATAATTTGTTTTACTTTAATAAATTTTGTTCATAACTAAAAGAACATTTAGTTTGCTATGCGTTTGTTTTTATATACATGTTGATATACGTTCAAATTTATCTATGCTTTAAGGTAAATTTTGTTAGAAAACCAAGTTGGGTTACATAAAATATTACTTTTATGTAATGTCATTGGCAATTTACCATTTCACTAATCCTACATTTCTATAGGCACTAAAAAATTAAGAGTTCTTATCAAAAGAATTAACATTAATAATTCATTTAAACTTGTCTGGTTTGCATACATCTAAATTCAAATAAAAATCATAAAACTACCAATTATTTTTAGTATTTCACGAGAAAAATTACATTAAAATACAAGGCAAACAGGTAACTAAATATCTTTTATAAATACATTTGATCAATATTCCTTCTAAAAAACGAAGGAATTAAAATAAATGAATTGGATTCTCTCATTCAGTGGCATTGCCACTGTCATAACCATCGCTATGTCACAACTCACAACCACCATCATCGCACTCATCTTCACAAGAACCTTGCCACCAATCATATCATCACGACCGCCACAACATAATCGATATCATTGCCTCCACCATCACCATCAATACGACACCCCTAACAACACAAGTACACAACCACAGTCATATCTAAGGTGTTAAAAAAAAAAAAAGAAAGAAAATCATTTAAAACCGAACCACGTTCGTAAATGAAAAAAATATAACTGAATTGTGTATTTGGTTCGGTTTCTAATCGTATCCGAATTCCAAATTCGGATTTTGGTTCGGTTATCTGTTTCATTTTTTTGAAGTTGATTGTTCGGTCTATTCGGTTAACCGATTAAACCATGTTTAGATATAAGATTAAATTCGGTTTATTTGGTTGAATACGGTTTTTTGGTTGAATTTGTATTATTCGGATCATTTTATTTTGTTTTTGACCGGTTTATTTGTTTTCTAATCAGTTTGTTCGATTGAATTTGGTTTATTCATTTTTAACTGAAAACCAAACAAAATTTGAATTCGGTTGAATTCTGTTCGGATGATTTGATTCCCAATATGGTTCAGTTCGATTTTTAGTTGGGCTTAAAAAATTTCAAACCTGCTTAAACCAAATTAAATAAACCATTTAAACCGTAAACATGACTGTTAAAAACCTCTAATTATCTCCACCATTGCAATTACCATCATCGTCACCACCATCATCATTGCACTCCCATCCCCTAACAATTTAACAAGCGAGCCAAATGTGATCTTGTTAACTAAATGCATCACAATTTTAAATTATTTACAAACAATCATTCATTTGAATTATAACTTTTTATTTCAATTTAAACTTCAGATTCTTTAAGTTTTCATTAGTTAAAAGCACCTTCACATGGTAGCAATATATATTTAACTTCCCAATGACGTACAGCATAAGGACCGCATAGCGCAGTGGATTAGCGCGTTTGACTTCGGATCAAAAGGTCGTGGGTTCGACTCCCACTGTGGTCGGGTTTTTTTTAATATGTTTTTTAAAACATACATGTGTGACATTTTTTATTACGATTTGATAAATTACATGACTGAATACTTGTGTTGACAAAGTAAATAATATAAAATATTAGGAAACGCATACTTTATTTTAATTAACAAATATTTCATTTCTCTTCTTTAAGTTTTTTCTTTTTTTAATTTTAATATGCCTAAATAGGATAAATGAAGATGAGAAATTATATAGATCTTAATTCCCATATTCAGCAACCATGATAGTGTTTTCTGCTTCCTTCTCGGTTGCCATCTGAGCAATGTTTTAAGAACTTGACCGAACGTCAAATTGGACGTTTTACTGGTTACTGGTCAGACTAGTTGGCCAAATTTAATGACCGGATGACGTAATAAATATATAAAAGTTTCAAAAAATAATAAAATTATAAACACATTTAAACAAGCATAATTAATGCTCAAACAATCATAATTATTTTTAAAAAATACAATGTTTGATTTTAATGTTTCATTTTTTGGATTTTAGTTAGAAATAAAATTGAAATCCAACCGGTTCCCGGTCCAACCGGTAAACCGGCTCAATCGTCAGGTTCCCTTGAAAGTGGTTCACATATTTCTTTTGGGCAGGCTGACCCCCACCCCTCTTCCCTGTCCAACCGGCCGGTCCAGTTTTCAAAACAGTGACATGAAGGTGTCATTTTGTAGGGTGCTTCAGGTGCTTCTTCCAAATCACTTTCCAATGACTGTCTTCGACTATTTTTTTCATCCAAAATCTAGGTTTTTAGGGAGTTGACTTCTTTAGTCAAAGACCCGACATTTTTCTTCTCTTCTTTAAGCTCACGAGCCGCATTTTCAAACTTTTTATACGATTTCTTTCAATTTTTTGATGTTTTTCTGTAACACGGTTTTAGATTCAAGATTCTTGGTTTGAAGTCTAGGAAGTTTTTCCTCCATATTCTTGCATGTATTCTTGGAATGCTCTATAAATCCTGTCAGCTCAGCAGTCTAGTTTCTCTACTCCTTTGATGTTTTCTGCACGATCTGAATCTTATTTTCAAGGGTTTTGAAGTTTTCTTTCTAGCAGGCTAACAGCAAGATTGCTCGTACTCCTAAACTATTTCAAAATAATTATATCTTTACCTGAGTTTGAACCCATGACCTGTTATAAGAGGCAAAGCCTCAAACAAAGACTTTTGATGTTTCTAGCTTCAATATTCAGAGTCTTCCTTAAACTGTCTCCTTTATGGTGTCAATTTATTGACTAAATCTTCGTTTTTGACCACTTTGGTCAAAGTGAACTCAAGCTTTTCTTTAAGCTATTTGATTTTCTTTCCATTTTCTTCCAAACGCTTAGCATAGAATCCGCTTGTTTTTCTGAATAATTCAACAACTCTTTGTACTCATTTTTAAACAGATTCCAATTATTTGAAATTAACATCTTTTTTCTTCACATAAAGAACGAATTTGTGCTTTCAGTTCATCAAGATTTGAGCTTTTCAACTCTGATTCATTCTCTAACTTCAAGATTCTTGTCTTTGCCCTTCAATCTCTGACTTAGACCCAATCAACTTAGCCCATGTTTCTTCATAACTAGAATTTAGTTTCTCGAACTCGATCGGCTTCTTTAACAAGAGCAGAGCAAACAATTATAAGATATTCTTCTTTATCTTTAATTTCAAACTTAAACAGGCTTGCTTATATTTCACCCAATTTAGGGCCTACAAATAACTATGTTACAAATGTGATTTACTAGGTATGATCAGACTTCAGTGGAAGTTTTTCATAAGACTTTCCTCCACTATTTGGTTAGGGTCGTAGGCTCAATGGGGCAAAAAAGATGCAAAATGTTATGGTGTTATTAAGACTTATGCAATGTGAATTTTTTCGAACTTGGTAAAGCTGAAACAAAGAATTTGAGCAAATCTTAAACACTATAATTAAGATTAGAAGATACACAAATGTTTACAAATTTTATTTCTTAGCAATAACTCTAAATAGCATTACGCACATAGAAACTTATACAATCTTGGTTTCAAAGCACAAGATGTACATAAACATTTAGTTCCCAAATGCTAAGGCAAGACCTCCCTCATGTACATCCAGATAAATTTTATTTACGTCCAAAAGTAGCATGTTATGGATCGAAACCATTGCAAGGTATGGGACTTGTCTCACATCGGTTGTATGGGCAATCGATGTGGGGTTTATAAGTCAAATGGGTTCTCTCACACATCAGACTAGTCTTTTGGGTTGAGCTCTCCTATTTGACTTGTAACAATGGTATCAGAGCCAACTCGGAGTGGTGGCCCACGGAGTGGTGGCCTGGAAGGAGCCAGCCGTGACCAACGTGGCCGTGACCAACGAGGACGTTGGCCCTTAAGGAGGGTCGATTGTTATGGATCGAAACCATTGCAAGGTATGGGACTTGTCCCACATCGGTTGTATGGGCAATCGATGTGGGGTTTATAAGTCAAATGGGCTCTCTCACACATCAGACTAGTCTTTTGGGTTGAGCTCTCCTGTTTGACTTGTAACATAGCATATCAACCTTCTTTCATAAACTAAATCGTTTATAATATTTTCAATATTTTCTTTTAGTTTTTTACATATTAACCTTACAAACTGTCTCCTCAAGACTCTTAAGCCTTTTTTACAACCGCGTCACACCCAAGAACACAATAAACACATACACATCAATCAACCTTACATGTTTAACCAAAAAAACCACTAAACTAATTAGATTACCGTAACTTGTGAGGCAAAAATCATTCAAGCATCTCTATTCATCAGGCTCCTCAAAACCCTTTATCGATCACCCACGAGGTTATAAATCTAAACTAAGCTGTAATCACTTATTTTCATGTTCTGCATTTCGGTCTCGGTCAGGCAAAAGATCGTGGTCAAAGCTTTGACCATAGAGAGTAACGTTGAGCTATTGAATATAGAATGAGCTGGATAATACCTGAAAAAGACTAACCATATTTAAACTAAGACTATTTTCCTGTCATATAAACTATATAATTGGAACAATAATCTAACTTTAAAAAAAAAAGATATGGTTTACAAGATAGACGATTTATCAAAATCTTCTTCAGTTCTTTGCGAGATGGGTATCGTATTGCATAGTTAAGTAATCAAAGATGAGAAAAAGAAAAATCCTACCATAAGGCGATCTTAAACTGCCGAGAATCTCAGATCCAATGACCAGATTTCACTAAGTGTATACACATTCACTAGAGCAGCTGCACCAAATACTTAATACCAAAAAAAAAAACATTAAAAAAACGCAACTCCAACAAAAAAATGAAATCAAATAGTGAAAGCTTACATAAATCAATTTTATGTAGCTTGATGTGTGGGATCTTCATGAATCCTGCCTACTGCATCAAGTATTGATGAATATGTAATAGCATCATATTCAAAACCACATGATCGCATCTCTCTCATGAGTTTTGCAGCCTCATCAAACATGCCTGCATGACTAAGACACCCAAGAAGAGTATTATAAGTGACTGCATCAGGCTTAATCTGTGATTGCTTCATTTTTTCAAACATAACCATCGCCCGTTGCGGGCCACCACATTTAGCTAATCCATTTAAAATTATATTATGTGAGTTTATATCAGCCAAACAACCATTTACTTCCATATCTCTCATCAAAGAATATGCTTCATCTATCAAACCACCCCTTACCATACCAGACAAAAGTGCATTGTAAGCATAAACATCCGGAACAAATCCCACTTTCTTGATCTCATTAAAAAGATCCTTTGCTTCATCCAACCGCCCACATTTACCCAAATATTTTATCATAACAGCATACATCCTAGAGCTAGAAAACCCACAGTTTTCCCTTAGTTCTTGAAACAGCTCGTTTGCAGCTTCATAACGTTTTGCTTTTCCAAGAGTGTTAATGATACTACAATAAGCAGCAGGGCAAGGAGGAAATCCCTTTTCATCCATTTCTTCTAGAAGCAACAATGCCTTTTCCACTCTATTTGTTTTACAAAATCCATCAATGAGAATTGAGTATGTAAAAGAGCTAGGAACAATCCCGTTCTCCTTCATTTTCTCAAATAATAAAGAGGCTTCATATGATGAAGCTTTAGATTCGAAATGAGCCTTAATCATAGTGTTGTATGTCACTACATTCGGTTCACAATGATACACTTTCATCTCCTCAAAGACCTTTTGAGCATCAGCTATAAGACCAGCCTGGCCCAGTATGTTTATAACAGTGTTTATCAGAACCACATCGGGCTTAAAACCCTGCTTTAGCATGTTTTTATAAACCTCGTATGCTTCTTTAACTTTCCCAGCTCTTCCAAGCCCCTTGATCAACTCTGTGTAAGTGTAAACAGTGGGTGCACAATTTTTATCTTTCATTTCTGTCACTAAATCTAGAGCCTTTTCTACCCTTCCAGCTTTAAAATGTATTCCTAATAAAGTTGTGTAAATTTTAGCATTAGGGTGAAACCCATTTTCTTTCATTTCATCGAATAATCTAATAGCAGGTTGATCATGACCTAATTTGGCAAAAGCTGACATTAATGCACTGTATGTAATTGTGTCTGGAAAACAATTACCTTCATTACACATCTCACTGTAAAGATCATACACTTTGTCAGGATGGTTTTCTTGCATTAGCATTAGAATAATGGAGTTATAAGTACTCGCAGTCGGTTTGCATTTTCGACCTTTGACTTTATAAAATAGTGAAAGTGCTTTGTTGACCATCTTTGACTTGCCTAATAGTTTCACAATTTCTGATAAATCTTTAGGATCAATAACAACTGATTGTCGTACCATTTCTTGGATCATCTTCCACATATCCCCAAACATTCCAGAATCAGCCAAGCAGCAAATTAAAGCCATGTAAGTAGTTGAATCATGCTTAAAGTTCCTTCTTTTACCAACCCATTTGAAAAACTGCATCTTGACATTAATGCCTACATCTATACTTAAAACCTCACGAACCAATAGATGATCAACTCTTAATTTTAGCACCTCTAGAGCTTTTTCTGCATCAGGGCCCCACTTAAAAATCTTTAATATCCTTATAAATCTCTCGTCCAGTATCCTTGCAGAGCTGTTCTTTCTTGATGTTCTTTGATTGACAAGTAGATCTCTTGTATCTTCTCTAGGTACCGACAACCGGAACATTTGAACAATTTCATTCTCTGCTAAGAAAAAATTGGTATGCTCAGACTTCAAAAGACCAAATTCTTGCAAACTAAATAGTGTTGGTGCCATATTGGCAACAAGCCCATATCAATTAAGCATTCGAAAAAGAGAAAGAAACTGTTGTTTATCATTAACAAAATTATCATAATTAACAAAACTAAAAGTGTCACGCTGGAGATTATAAGGTTTAAATGTATCCCCTTTGTGAAAATGAAGATCATCATATTAAACATAGAAATCAAACAGCAATTTCTGATTACGCTTTACATCATACGATATTACGACGTAAGAATAAGACAATTGAATTCACAAAATGATGAACTGCCTTTAAAAGAAATAACAACAATGCACGCTACCTGTTTGCTTAATTCTGTCGGAGAGAAAAGGCGCGGTAAAGATAGATCGTCGCAGACCGATTGACCCGAACTGCATCTTTGCCATTATTAACAACATAAATCTGAAATAACTGGCTAATCTCAAAAGGGATAAATTAGGTTAGTTATGAGATGAAGCCTTCTCACAAAACGATGCACAAACAATTCCAGTCCTTAAACCAGACATCGGTATAGCTTAGAAAGT
Organism: Mikania micrantha; assembly: GCA_009363875.1. Taxonomy (NCBI): domain Eukaryota; kingdom Viridiplantae; phylum Streptophyta; class Magnoliopsida; order Asterales; family Asteraceae; genus Mikania; species Mikania micrantha. The sequence goes on from CM018690.1 coordinate 42,131,463, forward strand.
ATTAAACAGAATATCTACCGCAATATGCTTTCACCGGTGGTCGGAAATACGGAGCTTCCAATCAACTGTTCCGGTGACTTAGGTTTAGGTCTCCAACTAAAAGGTGGATTTTGAGGCTTCTCGACAGTGCCGGGTCCAAGATTTTTGACCCGTAAGGGCCGGTAGAGACCCGGTTTGTTAACACGAGTCAGATGAGTCGATTAGAAACAGGTCCCTTATGAGTTATGACACAGTTGAAAGAGAGTCGGTTACTCGGTCGATTGAGTCAGCATACACCAAACATAAGCAATAAATGGTTTTCTATTTAGTTTTTATATTTATTCTGATTGATTTAATTTAGCGTTTTTTTTGTAAAGTATTTAATTTTACTAGCAAACTTCATAAAAGGACACGAATTCTGTCAGATTTTCATCTCGAGGTGGTGCATCTTTTTACGTCGTTTCTAGGCATGTTCACGAACCGAATCGAGCCGAGCTAGAGCTAGCTCGAACTCATATCGGATTATAAATCAAGCTGGCTCGGATTGTAAACCAATCCCGAATTATTGTCTCAAACTAGGCACGTTTAGCTCTGCTGGGCTTGTTTTGGATCTGTTTTAAAAAATAAATTTAATAAATGAAAGTATGAAATAACAAAATATTTCAATTTAAAAGAGCCACAACAAAGTTGTTTTCCAGTGCATAATTTTTATACACTGCTGTCAAAAATAACATGAAGGAATATAAATTAAAAAAGAACACGGTCAATTTAAAATGGTAGCAACAGAAAATTTATAAAAAAATATTGATTTAAACATATTATGCACCATTATATAAACTGTATTCATACTCAAAGTTATATTTAATTATATATTATTAAAATTGACTCTATAGTTTTAAATTATGATGTATTATGATATTCAGAGACGGTCCTAAGAATTGAGGTGCCCAGAACGAGCCGAAAAAAAGGCTCTTAACGAATTCAAATATTAAAGTGGAGGTGTTTAAAAAAACCGAAAAACCTTTTAATACCGAAAGCCGAAACGTATTCGTAACTGAAAAACTCGAACCAAATTCTGAATTCGGTTTCCGTTTTGGTTCCTAGCTGCATCCAAATTTCGAATTCGGTTTTCAATTCCAATTTTTTTATAAATTGGTTTGTTTGGTTAACCGATTAAACCGAATTCAAATTTAAATTTATTATCTTATTAATAATATATAAGATTGTATTCGGTTTATTCGGTTGAGATCCGGTTTATTCGGTTGAATTCGGTTTATTCAGATTGGTTCATTAGGTTTGATCGGTGTATTTGGTTTTAATCGGTTTATTCGATTGAATTCGGTTTATTAGGATCGGTTTATTCAACTTTTAAGTGGTTTCTTTGGCTTTCAATATGTTTATTTGGTTTTAACCGAAACAGAACCAAACCACTTCTCGTCTTCTCGCATTCGGTTCGGTTTTTTAATACAGAAAAAAAATTGAAAACCAATTAAACCATACCGAATAAACTGTTAACCGAACATATGAACATATTTAGTTTAAATGGCATGAAAGAAACTTCATATACTTTTATAAAAATGACCTTTTGTACCCCTTAAATCATGTGTTTATAGATATTTCTTTTTAGTTCTTTTCACCTTATTAGTTCTTTTTTAAATGAATCTCTATATATACATATATATAAAAAATTGTGTGCCTCCTAAAAATTGGGCCCGGGACGGATGTCGGGCTTGCCCTTCCCCTGGGCGCCCATGAATTGATATTATACAAACGATCCGAGCCTACGAGTCGATCTTTATCCGAGCCGAGCTTTACCCAAACGAGCTACAAGTGTTTCTACAACCCTAATCGTAGCAAATTATCATTAGTTTCATGTTGAATATATGGTTCCACGTAGTAGGCAATCAAATGATTTGTAACATAGAAGGTGATTTATGGGAAGAAAATACAAGGTGTACACTGCTACAAAATTGTTAAATTATGATACTTTTTTTGTAAAAATTATTGTTACTATTTTAATGTCTTTTACCAAAATCAAATCTTAATCTAATCACATATTACGTACATCATTAGACTTAACTAATTATCAACTAGGTTACAGTAATTTATGAACAATCATTTGATAAATCGTTATTATGTATAAGGTAACACCACAATCATCGATGGAAGCCGGCTTAAACAACTCGAGGGTTTAAGCGGAACAAAAATAAGGGACCCATACCTACCGATTAGGGTTAAAGCAATAAACAAAACTATCAAATTAACAAAAACAAACAAAACCGAAAGTTTCAAGAATTCAAGCAAAACCCAAAATTCCAAGAACCAAATTAACATAAACAACTAACCTAAAATGAGAACGAGGGATTGTAGGAACCGGGAGGTGGCAGCCAGCAGAACTGCAGAGAGTCGGAGTCTGGTGTGACGGTCCACGGCCGAATGATGGTCCGCTAGAGACTCCAGAGTCAACTGATGGTCTAGTTGAGTGTTTGGTATAAAATTTGAATATGGCAAATTCACACTTTTCATTCACAAATCGAGAGGGAATATATACAATCAAAAGCTACCAATAAGCTTAAAATCAAGGCATGACAGAAGGCAAGAGATAAGAGGCTAAAAATAAACAAAACAAAACTCTTCCAAAAATCAATCCCTTCCAATACTCCCTCTCAAGTTGGAGCATGCGGGTCACAAATGCCCAACTTGCCAAGAAGAAACTGTAGTTGGCGAGATCCCAATGGTTTCGTGAAAAGATCTGCTAGTTGTGACTTTGTGTCAATATGCAAAGGTTCCACGTCGTGTGACTCGACTCTCTCTCTAACAAAGAAACAATCCATTTCAACATGCTTTGTTCGTTCATGAAACATCGGATAATTTGCTATGTGTTTAACATCCAAATTATCACAAAACAATTGTGTTGCACTACTCTGTTCTACTCCCAGCTCCTTCAAAAGCCAGCGCAACCAAAGGATCTCACTAACGGTTGTTGCCATAGCTCGGTATTCGACTTTTGTAGAGGAACGAGATACAACTAACTACTTTTTGGATTTCCATGATACCGGTGCCCCTCCTAAAAGTAACAAATAACCAGTTCTTGATCGTCTTGTATCGGGGCAGCCGAGCTAGTCCGAGTCGGTATACCCGACCAAAGTCGTTTCACCTGCTTTGGGAAGGAGTATGCCTTGGCCCGGGGTTGCCTTCAAATATCTTAAAACTCTTATTGCTACTTCCATATGGTTCACCCGTGGATCTCCCACAAACAGGTTAAGAACGTTAACGGAGTATGTGATGTCGGGCCTAGTTGCTTGTAAGTATAGACGTCTACCCACAAGCCTGCGATATTGATTAGTATCAACACGAATCTGTTCATCATCCTTTGCAAGTTTCGTGTTTTGTTCCATGGGGAAGGCGCTCGGTCGACAACCCGTCATCCCACTGCCCTCAAGAATGTCGAGAACATACTTCCATGATACAGGCTGCGATTGGTCTATGTATAGTGGAAGCTCGATGGTGTAGTCATTGAACCGGGCTGGTCGAGACATAGTCATCTTTTATGTCACTGGCTGTTGCGCATTGAGGACTTATGTTTCTTCTTCATGGGTGGCATCAAGGTTGTTAAATGAGTGTGACACCCCGTAAATTCCAGGTCAGCTTATTATTATTTAAATGTTTATTTAAATGCATTATGTACACGTGGCACTAGAATTAGATTAATTTAGTGTGACACGTGGCACGACAGTACGAATACTGACACATGACTAGATAATTCGTGGAATTATCGACAAACAGCACACACTTGTCAAAACACACGAACGTTGGTGAACGTCTAACACATTGTGTAGCACAACACTCGAAACTTCACGAAACACTGTCACAAGTCGATTATGGCTGATAATTGACCAATAGAGTCTAAACGACGCTCGAATGATGTTTTACAGTCGAGAAACGGGCAAGAATGGGCCAGAACAACAAAAACAAGCTTATTGGGCTTGAAAAACAGGCCAGGCGGTACGCCTGACCCGAGACGCCCACGTCAGGCGATGCGCGCGGGAGGAAATTGAGCGCCTCGTCCGACCGGATCCGCGCGTAACGACAGGAGGAAACCGCCCACGTCAGGCGATACGCCTGACACCTGAAATCGCAGATTTTCCTTTTTAAACTTCCAAGATCATCATCACACCTATTTTCATCATTTTGCTCGACTAAACACGCCACCCTCCGCCTATTCTCGTCTTCTTCCTTGCACAACCCACTGAAACCACCATTGTTGAGCATTTGTGAAGCTTGGAAGTTGGAGGTGGAAGCTTGAAGACCATATAGAAGTTCACACTCTATCGTTCTCACCTTGCACCCATTGAAACCCACAAACCAGGAGGTCAAAGGGGCTGCTACGCATCATCTCAGCACTTCTAGAAGCTTTGTAAGGTAGTATGACTCTCCATGTAGCTTAAAAACACTCACAATCTCACATGCAATGGGTAAAACCCACATGCAAGCACACACCCATCACATGCACGGATTTCTTGAGTTTTAGATATGGTTTTGATGGTTATTCTACTGTTAATGATGATCTATGATGTTATTATTGAGTTTTGTGATGATCTAAAGTGATGGGTATGAACCTTTATGCTTAAAATGATGATTTGTGATGATATTGATGCATGCATGTATGATCTAAAGCATTTTAGATAATTTTAGTTACATTAGGATGATTCTTGATGATGTTTAAGAGTTTGTGCAAGATTAGATCATGATCTTGATGGTTAAAATGTGATTTGTAGACAAACTTGCCATTTTTAGTAACTTTTTAGTTACAAATTGATGATTTGGGATATATGATAAACATGCATGTACATAGAATTGTTGCTAGAATGATAACATGATGATTTGATGTGTTAGAAAGTAGTCTTGATGATGTCTATGATCATATTTAGTGTTATTACTATTTTTAGTAACTTTTTGGGTAAGAATATTGTTAGATGATGAAATCGGATATGTTGACATGATTAAATGTTGTTAGATGACATATTATGATGAATGATGATATGAAAAATTGTTTAGAAATGTTAAATGGTCATTTTTATGCAAAAACCACAAAGTTACTATTTATAGTAACTTTATTTTTAGAAAAACCGACTTGTCAACGTGCTATACTAATTGAGCATGCTAAAAGACTTATTATGTTTTAATATGATGTTTAGATGCTAAGCTAGATGGTTTCCGATGTCACGTATGCTAAAAATGGAAACTTTCCATTTTAGGAAACTTTTATGTGCAAACATGTTATAAACGACTTATGTGATCTTGTATGATAATGTGCTATGTGTTAACATGACCCCGTAGGACTATTGAACATGCTAGAACTCTAAAACCGTTATGCTTTGTGAACTTTCTAAAAATGGAAACTTGCTATAAATAGTAAGTTGTCCATAAACACGACCTACGCGTTGTGCACACGACAAACACTTACTCGATTGCTACACGAATCACAACCGTCACACGGTTCACCAACGGGTCGTTGACTTGACACGGTCAACCTTGGTCAAACACGGTCAACTTCGGTCAAACATGGTCAAACATGGTCAATGTGGACCAACACGAGCAAACACGGTCATCGTGGACCGACACGGACAAACATGAACAACCAAGGGTTGTTGGACACAAACACGAGCACTAACACGAACACTAGCACGGTCACTTACACAAACTCACGTACGGTATACGCTATAGGTTGCCGGTGACCGACGTGCTACTTGACGATTCAGGAGCTTACGCTTACATACATTCGTATCACTAAGGTGAGTTTACGGCCCCTCTTTACTCTTTTTCAAACGCTTTTAAATAGGGGGAGAATACTTGTTGTATCGAGTCAAACATCTATTACTGTACAAACATTTTGGTGTATGCTGGTTTATTAGACAAACATTAAGTGTTGTAATCGTAAGAAGTCCTCACAAAGTCTTACCGTTAATGTACAAACAACGAGGCGAGTTTGAATGGATCCGTTTGGGGTGTGACTAACCCCGCGTGGCGAAATATTGACTGGATGTCATAACACGTGAAAACTTGACCTATCTTGCCATGTTATTACGAGACATGGCGGAGGCAAAGACTAACAAGTCTAGTTCGGTAGTGACGCACTGACACTTTGGGCCAAGGGCTCGGTACTAACATATGATAAACAGCATGACACACTTTCTTACTATATATGTATATCAAAACCTGTGAACTCACCAACCATTGTGTTGACACTTTTTCAAACTTGTATTCTCAGGTAACTAGCGAGCTATGGATAACAGGAATGCACACTTTAAGGGACGAGCATTAGGATCCGCATGCATTTCTGTCTTATCATTTGGAAACATTCTTAGTTATGTTATGAATTAAACAATGTTGCATTTGACAATTTGATTTCCGCTGCGTGTATTCAAACATATTTATTTCCGCTGCTATGAAATACTTTTCCGCTGCAAACTATTTTGTTATGTGTATGTGTCAAACTTGGATTTGTAAACGCATATAGAGTCGTTCTATATGACCTTGAGCTGTGATTCTGGACACGTCACATCCACGTGGACATACACCACGAGTGGGAATTTGGGGGTGTGACAGACTGGTATCAGAGCCTTGGTTATAGAGAACTAGGTTTGCATGTAGTAAACTTAGACTATAGCCATTGCTCAACATTAGACACTACACTAGTTTCGCACAGCACACTATGTGCATAGTTTAGCAAATGCTTTGTGACTTTATCAGATACCTACGAGCATACCTTTGGAACCCTTAGCGGGTATCCACATCCGACTACGCATGAGAACTGTGTGATGGGATTAGTGAAAGGACGAACACAAGACTAAGGGGAAGTCTTCAATGTTCTGAAGAAGACTACACTAGCACGATCTAACTCAAATCGAACGCTTTTCCCAATCTCCATTCTTGGGCATAAACCCATTCACCTGACGTACACTCGCGGACTAGACCCTTAGTGACAACACTTCGAAGAGGAACCTCGAGCACTACGGTGATCACTAGCTTCATATTGAAGGAACTAGAATGACTGTGTAAGATAAATTGACGATTATGGTGGCCAACGTAATCGTGAATTTATAGGTACATACGAATTCTGGCAAATTCAGATAGAAAGCTACACCATTAGGGAAACTGGGTAGCACACCGCTGCCAGGGGAGATCTGAACCCCGCTACTTACACTGAGTAGTTCATTTCCCTATTGTATTTAGTATTGCTAGAAACTACATGAGCAAGCTATGCTCATACGAATTATTTTGGTAATAATAATGTTATGAAACTTATTACTGTACTTTTGAAGAAAATGGCAAATTTTCCCTCTGCACATGCTAACACCCAAACTATCTCTAATGATTGGTAACACAATATCTATTGTATATAGACATTACGAATGGCTGGTCAAGGAACGAATGTGCATACAGACAACCCATCAATCAGTTCTGCGGCTATCGAAGCTATGGTAGACCAACGGGTTAGAAAAGCCATTGCGGATTACGAGATTGCACGCCTAAACAGTGAGACAAGCAACGAGACTCACAACAAAAACTCAAAGGGATGTTCATTCAGAACCTTCATTAGCTACCAACCTCCTATATTCAAGGGATTGGAAGGGGCGGTAGGACTGCTCCAATGGATTAAGGAGGTTGAGTCAATCTTCGGCATGAGCAGGTGTTCTGAAGAAAATAAAGTAAAATTTGCTACCGGAACTTTGGAAGGACATGCACTCACTTGGTGGAATTCGCACATTCAGACACTAAGTCTGGAGACTGCTAACTCCATCCCATGGGAAAACTTTGTCAAGATATTGCAGGAAGAATACTGTCCTCAAAACGAAATCAAACAACTGGAGGGATTCTGGATTCGCAAAATGGAGGGATCCGAGATTGAGCAATACACCGCTCGATTCCACGATATGTATAAACAATATCCGGAGATGGTGACTCCGGAATACAAAAAGATTGAACAATACATCAGTGGATTACCTGAACAGATTCAAGGCTTGGTTACTACGGAAGACCCCACGCTCATTCAACCCACTATTTGTTTGGCTCATTGTCTGACCAACCAAGCAGTAGCACAGGGTAAACTACCCAAGAGGGGTGAACACCTGAAACCCCAAGGGACCAAGCGGAAGTGGGAACCGAGTAACGACAGGACCTTCTCACCTCAACAACCAACCCAGCATCGCCCAACCCTTGCTAAGGTCTTCACTGCCACACGGAGCAAAGGAGGATATCAGGGCAAAAACCCAAAATGCAACAACTGTAACTACCATCACTTTGGCTCATGCAAAAGGGTCAAATGCACCAACTGCGGCAGAAGTGGGCATGTAACCAAGGAGTGCCGAACAAACCCTAACCCCAACACCAAACAGAATACCAATAACCAACACACTCTCAAGGGGTGCTATGAGTGTGGAAAGCCGGGACACATGCGGAGGGACTGTCCACAACTGAAGAAGGCAGAAGAAGGCACAGCAAAGGATGGTGCATTTGTGAGTGGCTCAGGAAAAGCCGAGGATGACTCAAACATCGCGACTGGTACGTTCTTTTCTTGTTTATGCTAGTATATTACTGGATACCGGTGCCGATAGGAACTTTAGATCCATCAAGTTTAGCAAATTACTAGGTATTACCTCAACACCATTAGACTATAAATATACTGTAGAATTAGCCGACGGCAAGTTGATTGAAACGCAGCACATCTTTCAAGGATGCATTATGGCATTGGCGGATCACGAACTCGAAATTGATTTGATGCCGGTAACCCTCGGAAGCTTTGATGTGGTCGTTGGAATGGATTGGTTATCCGCTAACCAAGCCGAGATTGTATGCAACGAGAAAATCGTACGAGTGACGTTGCAGAACGGTGAACAGATCTCGATTCAGGGGAAACGACGGGGAGTACCTCTGAACATCATGTCGTGCATGAAAGCAAACAAGTATCTCCAGAAGGGATACACCGCAATACTAGCTCTCATTGCGGAACAACCGAAGAAAGAAAGGAAGATTGAGGACATAGCTGTAGTCCGCGACTTTCCCGAAGTGTTTCCGGAGAATCTACCTGGACTACCTCCGAAGCGACAAGTCGAGTTCCAGATAGATCTTACACCTGGAGCAGCACCGATTGCTAAAGCTCCATACCGACTAGCACCGACGGAGATGCAAGAACTATCTAACCAGTTGCAGGAACTGCTGGACAAGGGATTTATCAGACCAAGCTTCTCGCCTTTGGGAGCACTGGCTCTTATTCGTAAAGAAGAAAGACGGATCATTCCGTATGTGTATTGACTACAGAGAGTTGAACAAAGTAACGATCAAAAATCGATACCCGTTGCCACGAATAGATGACTTGTTTGACCAATTGCAAGGGTCAAGTTACTATTCAAAGAATCGATTTAAGATCGGGTTACCATCAATTGAGGATACAGGAAGACGACATTCCTAAGACTGCCTTTAGAACCCGATACGGACACTACGAATTTTTGGTTATGCCCTTTGGACTGACCAACGCACCAGCTGTATTCATGGACCTCATGAATAGAGTGTGCAAACCCTACCTCGATAAATTCGTAATAGTGTTCATTGACGACATCCTGATTTATTCAAAGAATCAGGAGGAACATGCTGAACATCTGAGGCTAGTCTTAGAGTTATTGAGGAAAGAGCAACTGTACGCGAAATTTTCAAAGTGCGACTTTTGGATTCGCGAAGTCCAATTCCTTGGACACGTGGTTAATGAACGGGGAATACACGTAGACCCAGCCAAAATCGAAGCCATCAAAAACTGGGAAGCGCCCAAGACTCCGACTGAGGTGCGGCAATTCCTTGGACTGGCCGGGTACTACAGGAGATTCATTGAAGGATTCTCAAAGATTGCCCAATCACTGACATCTTTGACACATAAAGATAAGAAATTCGATTGGGGAGACAAACAGGAAGCTGCATTTAACTTGTTGAAGCAGAAACTGTGCACTGCACCCATCCTATCTTTACCGGAAGGATGCGATGACTTCGTGGTGTATTGTGACGCTTCGAAACAAGGACTTGGTTGCGTGCTCATGCAACGCGAGAAAGTGATAGCCTACGCTTCACGACAACTGAAGGTGCATGAGAAGAACTACACGACTCATGACCTTGAGTTGGGAGCCGTGGTGTTTGTCTTGAAGATCTGGCGACACTACTTGTACGGCACGAAATGTACAATCTTTACCGATCATAAGAGCCTACAACACATCTTCGACCAGAAAGAGTTGAACATGAGACAACGAAGGTGGGTTGAACTCATAGGTGATTATGATTGCGCCATCAAGTATTATCCAGGCAAAGCCAACGTAGTGGCCGACGCGTTGAGTCGAAAAGAAACGACAAAGCGCGTGCGTGCACTACAACTCACGATTCATTCTGAATTGCCAAATCAGATACGAAACGCACAACAAGAAGCTCTAAGAGCTGAAAACCTTACTCTTGAAGCCATGCGTGGCATGGATAAGCAAATAAAGGCCAAAGACGACGGAGCTTACTATTTAATGGATCGAATCTGGATTCCACGCTACGGAGGATTGAGAGAAGTAGTGATGGATGAAGCTCACAAGAGCCGGTATTCCGTACACCCAGGCTCTGATAAGATGTATCACGATTTGAAGACAACCTATTGGTGGCCAAACATGAAAGCTGAGATAGCAACATACGTGAGTAAATGCCTAACGTGCTCAAAAGTCAAAGTTGAGTACCAGAAGCCATCAGGGTTACTTCAACAACCAGAATTACCAATGTGGAAATGGGAGCAGATTTCCATGGATTTCATCACTAAACTGCCAAAGACGGCAAATGGTTGCGATACCATCTGGGTTATCGTAGACCGACTGACAAAGTCTGCACATTTTCTACCCATCAAGGAGACTGACAAACTAGACAAACTCACTCGTATCTATCTGAAGGAAGTGGTCACTCGACATGGAGTGCCAATCTCAATCATATCTGATCGCGACGGTCGATTCACGTCGCATTTCTGGAAGTCCTTACATAAGGCTTTGGGCACGAGATTGGACATGAGTACCGCTTACCACCCGCAGACAGACGGGCAAAGTGAGAGAACGATACAGACACTGGAGGACATGCTCCGGGCATGTGTCATTGACTTTGGTAGTAGCTGGAAATCTCATCTACCGTTACTTGAGTTTTCATACAATAACAGTTACCACACTAGCATCCAAGCTGCACCATTTGAGGCACTTTACGGACGTAAGTGCCGATCGCCCATCTACTGGGCAGAAGTTGGAGACAGCCAACTGACTGGCCCAGAGCTTGTGCACGAAACAACTGAAAAGATCGTGCAAATACGTAAACGAATGGCAGCAGCTCGTGACAGACAGAAAAGCTATGCTGGCAGACGACGCAAACCGTTAGAATTCCAGGTGGGAGACAGAGTGTTACACAAGGTCTCACCCTGGAAGGGAGTCATTCGGTTTGGCAAACGGGGAAAGTTGAACCCTCGTTACAGTGGACCATTCGAGATTTCAAAACGAATAGGCCCTGTAGCCTACGAACTGAACCTGCCAGTTGAACTGAGCAGTGTACACAACGTATTCCATATCTCGAACCTCAAAAAGTGCCTATCTGATGAGACACTTGTTATTCCTCTCGAGGAAATACGAATAGACGAACAATTGAACTTCGTGGAGGAACCGGTGGAGATTATGGACCGGGAAACCAAGAAACTCAAACTCAGCAAGATACCGATTGTGAAAGTGCGATGGAATTCGCGACGAGGACCGGAATTCACGTGGGAACGTGAAGACCAAATGAAACAAAAGTACCCACACCTACTTGCGGAATAGACAAACACTGGCAACACGAGTTGAATTTCGGGACGAAATTCTTTCTAACATGGGGAGGATGTGACACCCCGTAAATTCCAGGTCAGCTTATTATTATTTAAATGTTTATTTAAATGCATTATGTACACGTGGCACTAGAATTAGATTAATTTAGTGTGACACGTGGCACGACAGTACGAATACTGACACATGACTAGATAATTCGTGGAATTATCGACAAACAGCACACACTTGTCAAAACACACGAACGTTGGTGAACGTCTAACACATTGTGTAGCACAACACTCGAAACTTCACGAAACACTGTCACAAGTCGATTATGGCTGATAATTGACCAATAGAGTCTAAACGACGCTCGAATGATGTTTTACAGTCGAGAAACGGGCAAGAATGGGCCAGAACAACAAAAACAAGCTTATTGGGCTTGAAAAACAGGCCAGGCGGTACGCCTGACCCGAGACGCCCACGTCAGGCGATGCGCGCGGGAGGAAATTGAGCGCCTCGTCCGACCGGATCCGCGCGTAACGACAGGAGGAAACCGCCCACGTCAGGCGATACGCCTGACACCTGAAATCGCAGATTTTCCTTTTTAAACTTCCAAGATCATCATCACACCTATTTTCATCATTTTGCTCGACTAAACACGCCACCCTCCGCCTATTCTCGTCTTCTTCCTTGCACAACCCACTGAAACCACCATTGTTGAGCATTTGTGAAGCTTGGAAGTTGGAGGTGGAAGCTTGAAGACCATATAGAAGTTCACACTCTATCGTTCTCACCTTGCACCCATTGAAACCCACAAACCAGGAGGTCAAAGGGGCTGCTACGCATCATCTCAGCACTTCTAGAAGCTTTGTAAGGTAGTATGACTCTCCATGTAGCTTAAAAACACTCACAATCTCACATGCAATGGGTAAAACCCACATGCAAGCACACACCCATCACATGCACGGATTTCTTGAGTTTTAGATATGGGTTTGATGGTTATTCTACTGTTAATGATGATCTATGATGTTATTATTGAGTTTTGTGATGATCTAAAGTGATGGGTATGAACCTTTATGCTTAAAATGATGATTTGTGATGATATTGATGCATGCATGTATGATCTAAAGCATTTTAGATAATTTTAGTTACATTAGGATGATTCTTGATGATGTTTAAGAGTTTGTGCAAGATTAGATCATGATCTTGATGGTTAAAATGTGATTTGTAGACAAACTTGCCATTTTTAGTAACTTTTTAGTTACAAATTGATGATTTGGGATATATGATAAACATGCATGTACATAGAATTGTTGCTAGAATGATAACATGATGATTTGATGTGTTAGAAAGTAGTCTTGATGATGTCTATGATCATATTTAGTGTTATTACTATTTTTAGTAACTTTTTGGGTAAGAATATTGTTAGATGATGAAATCGGATATGTTGACATGATTAAATGTTGTTAGATGACATATTATGATGAATGATGATATGAAAAATTGTTTAGAAATGTTAAATGGTCATTTTTATGCAAAAACCACAAAGTTACTATTTATAGTAACTTTATTTTTAGAAAAACCGACTTGTCAACGTGCTATACTAATTGAGCATGCTAAAAGACTTATTATGTTTTAATATGATGTTTAGATGCTAAGCTAGATGGTTTCCGATGTCACGTATGCTAAAAATGGAAACTTTCCATTTTAGGAAACTTTTATGTGCAAACATGTTATAAACGACTTATGTGATCTTGTATGATAATGTGCTATGTGTTAACATGACCCCGTAGGACTATTGAACATGCTAGAACTCTAAAACCGTTATGCTTTGTGAACTTTCTAAAAATGGAAACTTGCTATAAATAGTAAGTTGTCCATAAACACGACCTACGCGTTGTGCACACGACAAACACTTACTCGATTGCTACACGAATCACAACCGTCACACGGTTCACCAACGGGTAGTTGACTTGACACGGTCAACCTTGGTCAAACACGGTCAACTTCGGTCAAACATGGTCAAACATGGTCAATGTGGACCAACACGAGCAAACACGGTCATCGTGGACCGACACGGACAAACATGAACAACCAAGGGTTGTTGGACACAAACACGAGCACTAACACGAACACTAGCACGGTCACTTACACAAACTCACGTACGGTATACGCTATAGGTTGCCGGTGACCGACGTGCTACTTGACGATTCAGGAGCTTACGCTTACATACATTCGTATCACTAAGGTGAGTTTACGGCCCCTCTTTACTCTTTTTCAAACGCTTTTAAATAGGGGGAGAATACTTGTTGTATCGAGTCAAACATCTATTACTGTACAAACATTTTGGTGTATGCTGGTTTATTAGACAAACATTAAGTGTTGTAATCGTAAGAAGTCCTCACAAAGTCTTACCGTTAATGTACAAACAACGAGGCGAGTTTGAATGGATCCGTTTGGGGTGTGACTAACCCCGCGTGGCGAAATATTGACTGGATGTCATAACACGTGAAAACTTGACCTATCTTGCCATGTTATTACGAGACATGGCGGAGGCAAAGACTAACAAGTCTAGTTCGGTAGTGACGCACTGACACTTTGGGCCAAGGGCTCGGTACTAACATATGATAAACAGCATGACACACTTTCTTACTATATATGTATATCAAAACCTGTGAACTCACCAACCATTGTGTTGACACTTTTTCAAACTTGTATTCTCAGGTAACTAGCGAGCTATGGATAACAGGAATGCACACTTTAAGGGACGAGCATTAGGATCCGCATGCATTTCTGTCTTATCATTTGGAAACATTCTTAGTTATGTTATGAATTAAACAATGTTGCATTTGACAATTTGATTTCCGCTGCATGTATTCAAACATATTTATTTCCGCTGCTATGAAATACTTTTCCGCTGCAAACTATTTTGTTATGTGTATGTGTCAAACTTGGATTTGTAAACGCATATAGAGTCGTTCTATATGACCTTGAGCTGTGATTCTGGACACGTCACATCCACGTGGACATACACCACGAGTGGGAATTTGGGGGTGTGACAATGAGCCAGTCTCATCTCCTTGGCTTACTTCATGATCAAGGTCATCAACTGGAATGTTATTTTATTGGCTTGTGTCATGACCGAGATCATCAACTGGGTCATGTATGTCTTCCTCCTCATTTCTGTTGATGATTGGCTCTGCATGAGAGTGTGAATACCAAGATGGCAATTCAAAAATTTCAGGTTCCTTCTCCTCAGGACCAACGCCTGCTTTGTCGTACGGGAAGATGTTTTCAACGAATTTTACATCCCTTGAAACAACCATTTTTTTTCTCTTAACATCAAAAACCTTATACCCCTTTGTCCCATATGGATATCCTAGAAATATCCCGGGTCTCCCTCTTTCTTCTAACTTGTCGCTTTTTGTTTTCGTATTCTGATAATAAGCGAGACAGCCGAAAACCTTCATGTGGTCATAATTGGGTTTTCGGTTGTAAATTATCTCACGAGGGGTCTTGTTTTCGATGGTTGTGGATGGAAGCTTGTTTATGATGTAGGTGGCAGTTAAGATGCATTCCCCCCTAAAATTTGATGGCAATTTTGCTTCAAATTTTAGCGCCCTTGCAACTTCAAGTAAATGTCGATGCTTTCGCTCAACAACCCTGTTTTGTTGTGGAATGTGTGGACATGTGGTTTCATGTAACAACCCTTCCTCATTGTAGAGAGTTATCATTCGGTTGGATGTGAACTTGCCTCCATTATCACATCGAACTCTTTTTATACTTTTATTGAATTGTGTTTTGATCATTTTATGGAACTTAATCAGACAATCACTAGCATCTGATTTTCGTTTCAAAAGATAAACCCAAACAGATCGGCTGAAGTCATCTACTATTGTTAAAAAATAATTTGCTCCAGTTAAGGAAGGTGTACGATATCTTCCCCATATATCGCAGTGTAAGAGTTCAAAGCATTCTTTTGATTTGATAAAACTTGTAAGGCATGGAAGTCTGGTAAACTTTGCTCTTGTACATGAATCACAATTTTCATCATTTGTTTTTAAATAAATAAAATCAAAACACGACAGTTTGCTATGAGAAGCATGCCCCAATCTTTTATGCCAAAAACCACCATCAACTGCCATAACCATCTTCCCGCTTGCCACCATCCTCATCCGATATAGACCACGTTCGCATCTACCTGTTCCAATCAACCTCCTCGAACTCAAGTCCTGCATGACAAAGAAATCCGGAAAAAAACATTACAATACAAAAGAGATCTCTTGTTAATCGGCCAACGGATAATAAGTTGCACGTAAACTCAGGAACATATAGAACGTTTTGAATCTTTGACCTGTTTAGTAGAGTACATGTTCCTCTACCTTTGACAGGTATGGAGCCACCATTAGGAATAGTGACTTGTGGTTCATGTGTCGTTTTAAATTCATCATGGATATCGTTAAAGATGTGGGTTATGTACTCGGTGCAACCCGAGTCAACAACCCACCTGTTACCTTCATCGAAGATACCTTCCATATTGTCACTATTCCATGAGTTGTAGCTGATGACTTCGGTCATTCGCAACGACTGAATGTATCGTCACTATTCCGTGGATCGTCGTGGTTGACTTCGGTCATCCGCAATGATTGCATGTATTGTCACGTGGATTTCCACAACTCCGTGTATCGTTGTCATGGACCTCAGTCATACACAATGATGCATGTATTGTCACTTATACTAATTGAGAATATTGAGGATTGAGATTGGTTGAATTTGTACATGATTGATTATCTATAATTAACTGAATTATGTGATTGGATGTTTGTGTTTATGTGTTGGGTTATGTGTTGAATTATCTCGCAGGTGCCATTTGGATTATCTTAGAAAAACTATAAACTTTGATAATCATTATATAAAATATTTTTAAATATAAAACTTATGATTATTCACCAACTACTTTGTAGTCGACACTTGATTTTTTACATGTTTCAGGGAATGAAGACAAGTAGGTTGGAGAGGATGATTTCTTATATTTTGGACATCATCACATAGGGTTCTTAGACTTAGCCAAATAACTAAAAATCTGAAGACTAGAATTTAGTTAGGTAGCTAAATCTTTTGTGTATTTGATGTAACTAATTCATGCTGAACATGATTCTTGGATGTAATTATTTTGGTTGATTAATTGTTATGTGATGATTTAATTAGATGCCCACGAGCTTTTGAACAATCTACACATCCCTCGTGGCATCCCGACGTTTCCGCCATTGGTCGGGGTGTTACATGTTTCAGTTCATACGCCCTGGGGGCTCTTTCCTTTCCGAAACACTCATGCAAGTCCTTCCATATTTCTTTCGCAGAATTAACATATTTTTACATTAACTCTGATTTCCTTTTCCATGGCTGTAGTTAGCCATCCTCTAATCATGGCATCACATCGGAGCCACAATGTGTGATCAGCATGCGTCTTTTCTATTTTCTTTATGGTTCTATCGACAAACCCAATCTTGTTCTTTGCAAACAGAAAGGTTTCCATCTCTACAACCCAGTCGAGATAATTACCATCATTCAAGGCTTTATTCACATGAAGTTGCCTTGGGTAATTCGATGGGTGTGGATAATAAGGTGATGTGTGATCTGCTGCAGCATTGTTGGTTGTGGTTTTGGGTGCATTGTTGTTGCCGGTCATGGAGGTAACAGTCGGTGGCTTCTAGGGTTGGTGGTTTTGGATAAGGTTTAGATGGTGGATGGAAAGGGCGAACTGCAATTCAATAAAGTTCTTCGTCTTCTGATATGACATAGAAAATGGTAAAGTAGGAAGATGCAAAGCCAAAGGTTAATCGTCCCAACTCTAGTCCAACTCTAGTGAACTCTCAAACACTGTATTTCATTCAAGCATTGAACATGTGAACATGTGAACAGTGAAGTTCAATCGCCTAATTAGCAAAAGTCAGATTTTAGATTCCTATCGTCTGATTATTCGCAAAGCTGAAAGCCCACATGTATCTTGAAGTCCAAAACCAACAATAGACCCACTAGTTGTTAAGAGGAAAAAAACCAGCACACTATAAATATATATAAAGGCTTGGAGACTCTAGAGGCCATAGATCCCCTAAGTTGTTGAGTGAGTATATTGTTCCATTGGGTCGGTCCTGAAAGATACAGACGAGCTGAAAACCGAATTCGGTTCGGTATTTTTGGGTAATGGATAAGGTTCGGTTAACTGTTTCTAACGGTTTTTGTTTTTTTAACACCCCTAGCTGCAAACGACATAGAAGATATGCATTAAAGGGCCCAATGGGTTTCTTAGGAATGACACTCCGATGCTCAAGTCAGTAATATATACAATAGAATGCATAACAAATAATTATAGAAGATAATAGATGAAAAAGGCATGATTGCCAAGGTTGGCATGGAAGAATGCATGATAGTAATGTTCTGATCGTTCCAGGGACCAGGAACTTGACAAGGTCTGGCCCAGTAATTCATGATAATGCAAAAGATCATATCAGGGACAAAGTAAAAAAAAACTGTCTCAACCACGCCTCTTAGGCCATACTAAGGTTGATAAGGATGAAAGCAGGAAAATATAGTTAATTTCATTTTCTGGCAGGAGATGAATGTATGATGTTCAAGAAGTGAAAAAGAACCAGGATACTGGCTAAGGCAGACAAGGAACTTGAGGAAAAGTGAGATGAGATGCTTAGCAATGGTTTAATTGCTACCACATGGGGTGATATGCTTGTGAAGGTGAACCTCTTGTTTATAGGGGAAAATAGGTTTTACTCCACTTGGGTCGACCAAGTTTCTTGAACTAAGTTTCTTGGACCTTGCTAAAGTTTGCAATATCATAAATGAATTGTTAACGCATAGAGTGGTATGGTTGACCCGGTCGTGGTTGGCAAGAGAGGACATACCTTGGTAAGATTGGCAAGACAAGACATACTTTGCTAAGATTGTTAAAACAAGCCATGTCCTTTATCATCACAACTCATGCTTATTTAATGTAACTAAAACGTTTTGATGTACGTTTTTTTAAAAAAGAATTGAGTTATATATAATATATTTTTATTGACAGTATATTAGAGCTAGTATGTGTTTATTAATAACTAGGCTATTATCCCATGTGACACACAAATTGAATATTAAATAGTAAATAATGAAAATTTAAAAATATATTAACGATATTTTATATTAATTGATTAAATTGTGTATTAATAATTACTTTAAATCATACAACAATAATTAAAGTTTTTAATAACAATAGCAATATCATTAACCTTCTTGATTTGTAATAATAAAGATTAATGACCTAACTAAAGTTAAAAATTTAATTAGTTAGTTTTATAGTCAAAAACTAACTATTTCAAATTAAGATTATAAGATCATATTTTTGTAATTATTAAAGTTAAGGAACTTAATTTGAAATTACTGTTAAACATACAGGACAAAAAAATAACTTTTATCATCATTTTTACAATGTTCTGTTTATAATTGATTTTTTAAAACTTTTATAAAAAAACATTTTAAAATATGTTTTATAATAAAATGATTTGATTTTGAATATATTAGAAACTATTTTCAAATTTGTTAAAAGATAAATAATATCATTAGTTATTAATATTATAATTATTTAATAAGATAACTAATATAATTTATTTAATAGGAGAAAAAATATCATTTATTTAATAAGAGAGAATTAAATGAATTCATAAAAAATTGACAAGTGGTATTATAGTCATAGAATATGATATGTGGCCGTTGAACATTTTTATTTACTAGAATAATAAATAAGATAGGAGTCCTGGGTAAAATTAATAGTTTATCTTAAATTCAAATATAGAATTAGTGGTGTAAACGTAAATTTCATTTTTTGTGCTGCCTTAGCATGTTTTTTCCCAAGAGTGTGAGAGGCGTAGAGCGCCGTTGTATCATTGGATAGCGTACTGAACACAGAAATGGCGGGAATATAATCAGAAGGCTCGCCGGAACATTTTTCTAGGGTTTGCGAACGGCCACCAAACTAGGGGCATCATCACCTGTTTTCTCCATTTCGAACATAGAAGCAGTTGCAGATGCCGACGTACAAGATCAGGGGAATCGATGTGGAATTCCCCTTCGAGGCATATGATTGCCAGCTTGTTTACATGGAAAAGGTCATCCAATCACTTCAAGATGTACGGTTTCTGTCTCTACTATTCTTCATCTGATCAATCGAACGAATCAGTATGTAATTGTTTTTACACATTTGGATACAAAATTAGGGGTTTTAGGGTTTATACAATCGCTTACAGCTTTCTAATGTTAAGAAATCATATTGCATATCAGTGCGGGGTTGTAATTTGACAAATGCAGTCCATATGAAGGAATACCGCTTTTGAGGACTAAATTAAAACCCGAAACAATTTATGTGGTAATGAGGTTTGATTGATATGTTGTTGATATATGAAGTACCGCTAATTTCATATTTATACCAGATTAAAACTTTTTAAGAGCGTTTATGCAGTTTTGTTGTGGCAGTTGGCTGACCAAATGCCAACACACGCGTACTTATAAGTAGGGTGTGAATTTTGTATTTTGGCTCTAAGTAATGAGATTGCCCTCAGTTTTGGTGCATGTTTCTCTAGTTGTTCAATTGCAATTTTTTTGACTCGTGGTAGAAATCTAATGCTTTGCTGGAGAGTCCTACTGGAACTGGCAAAACCCTGTGTCTTCTGTGTGCCACTTTGGCCTGGAGAAAAAGTTTGGGTAATTTCTCAACTGGCAGGCGTGCAGGGGCCAAGCACTCGGAAAGTTCATCATCACAAGATGAATCATCAAATCTGCCTACAATAGTATATACTTCACGTACTCACAGCCAGATACGGCAGGTGGTTCAAGAACTGAAAAGAACTGTCTACCGGTCAGTATTGATTTATTTATCATGATAATAGTTGGATTCAACACTAATTGGTTCAATTCAAGCTGCTATAATATTTCTTTAATGTCATGGCCTTAGTTTAAACTTTAAACATCTATTTTAGTTTTTGAAATCATACAATTTCATTTGCAGGGCAAAATTTTTAACTCATTAATCATATTGGATAATAACAAAAGTACCATGTCAGTGTGAATAAGTCTAGTACTTTTAAGGGATAATGTTTGTGGAGGGTACCCAAGTAACTTAACTCTTTTTTTAAGGCCACTTCTATATTAAAACTACCTTAGTCCACCAAGCCTGTATTGATTGATTTATATGTAGTCTTAAAAGAAACATGCCACAATACTTTAAGTTAACAAATATACTTCGTTTTTTTTTCACTTTGAATAGTTATTTTTGACATATTGATTCGACGCTCTTTTAATTTTTTGAAGGCATTTTTTATTGTCTGGCATGCTTTTATTTTAGATTTGGCGTAAACGAATCTGGATACATTATTGGTAGCCTACTAGCCTATAAAGTAGTGTTAATATCTAGGTAGCTTTAATGAAAAGTTGAATACTTGTGTGCCTCCACACATCTTACATATACATAATAATAAATTCCAAGCAATGATGTGTAACTCTTGGCCACAAACTTTTGAAGTTCTTGCAAGTAGCATTTACTCATCATATGTATTCAACTGATATTCATCCATAACAATTTGTTAATTACTCTGCTATAAATTTATTATAAACATATCAATTACTTATGCAGACCCAAAATGGTTGTATTAGGATCTCGGGAACAATTATGCATTCACCCTGATGTAAGTTTACTCCACGGGAAAACACAGACAAATGCATGTCATTTCCTATGTAAGAAACGCACAAAACGCCATTGTACCCATTTTCCACGTGTCTCAGGTGTTTATCTATGCATTCCTTGATTCCTTGTTAAAAAGACTTATTTTCATCATTTCATTGATAAAATTCTGATCCCATCTCTCCTTTTTCTTTTTTGCAGAATTTGTGAAAAATAATCCTGGTCTTGGGGATGAGCCTATCGATATAGAGGACTTGGTTAATATTGGGAAAAACAATGGACCGTAAGTTTTTTTTCGCTTATACTTATCACAAATGGTAGTGATTGTGCTACCAGATACTAACATTTCACTTTAAATGCAGATGCCCTTATTACATGTCACGAGAGCTCCATAAGGTTGTTGATATCTTATTTGCACCTTACAACTATCTTATTGATCCTGGTAACAGAAAATCTTTGGCCATTAAGTGGGAAAACAGTATACTAATATTTGATGAAGCTCACAATCTGGTTCGTAAAGAATATTTCATATCTGAGGTTTTTTAGTTTTTGTTAGATATATTTGCTCATGATTATGTAATGCACATGATAAATAAAATTATGAAATCTATAGGAGGGCATATGTGCAGATGCTGCCTCTTTTGACCTACCTTCTGCACTCTTAACAACATGCATTTCTGAAGCACAAAACTGTGTGGACATTGCTCTCACCAGAAGAAATGAATTAAATGACAAATCATTTAATCCTGAGAATTTTGCAATTCTCAAAGGTATTTTAACTTAATGACTAAATTTAGCTTATGAAAATGGATATGTATTTAGTGCTATTGATGCACCAAAATATACTTTGAAACCGTTTAATTTTCTTATTCTTCTATGTCTGTATGCTGTAGTTGTTGCAAGTTACCTATGATCCTTGTGTACTGATCAACTCCATGGGCATTTCTATTTTATTATAAAAATTGCTTTCTTTTCAGCTCTTCTTTTAATGCTTGAGAAGCGTATTGCTGAAATTCCTATTGAATCCAAAGAAATGGGTTTTACCAAACCTGGTGATTACATCTATGAGTTGCTTGAAGAACTGAAAATAACACACAAAACAGCAACCATGCTTCTTGATACAATTGAGGATGCCATGTTGCTACTTGAGGAAGGTTCAATACAAATCTCTTTTATGTCAATAGTTCAACTACTTAAATGTATTCTCTTTTGTATTTTGTTTTCTGTAAACTTTGAAATTCTGTAACACGTATTATCTAAGCTATAGTATCTTCATTTTACAGATGCAAAGACCACTGATTCTCAAAAGACAAAGGGAACAGTGTGTAGGTTGGAGAGTATAGGGGACATCCTTAGAATAATATTTAAAGAACACGGGAATGCGCATGCTAAAAATTATCGTGTAAGTTTGAACTTTGAGTTTAATACAGCGTGACAAGCTTATTCTGCATGCTGGTTACTTTTCTACTTTTGTCTTTGGTGATGAACTCTATTGATGCATGGTTGGTATGTAACTATAAACATTGCATTTATCGTTAACTTCAGGTTCATGTTCAAGAAGTTGAAGTAAATTCACATGATATTGTTAAAGGTAAAGAAGCATGCATTTGTGTTTGGTTCCTTTATATTATAATGTCAATCATTGAAGATATTCAAAATATGATTGGGTACCATTTTATTGATTTTTTTGGTTAAAGAATCCTACTAATCTATTTTCTAAAAAATAATCTTCTTAACTGCTGATACTTTTGGTGATGCAGCCAAGAAATCTAGAATCTTCAGCTGGTGGTGTTTTAACCCTGGGGTTGCTATGGAGGAATTTGCCAAAAAAGATGTTGGATCTATAATATTGACTTCTGGCACTTTATCCCCTATGGACTCATTTGCTGAGGAATTGAAACTGTAAGTTAATATCAACATGTTTTCTTACCTCATACGTATTCTGTTTCCAAATGGCTCACTTTGTTTTATTCTCACAATCTAGTAAATTTCCCATACGTTTGGAGAACCCTCATGTTATATCAGATAATCAATTGTGGGCTGGAATTGTACCAGCTGGTCCATCTGGTCATCCATTCAACTCCTCTTATAAAAATCGGGATTCTGCTGAATACAAGTTAAATTTGGGCAATTCCATTGGTAAGTTTTGTGGAAGAGTAATTGTTTGTATGGATAAAAAGAGGTTGGGGTGACCCGAAACACTTTTTGTTCATTTTATAATCTTTTATTTTAAGTAACTAGCACTTAGTTTGTCATCTAAGGTTGCAAAAATTATAATATTTCAAGTATACTCTAATTTTTAAATAAAATGCTTTAGGAGGTTTTGTGCTTCTAAAACACGGAGTCATTGATACATATCCTCTCTGGCCAAGTATTTTTTTATCTAACCTTTTTGGCTACTTAGAGGTAAAGCATAACTGGAATTAACCTGTTAATAAATCATAAGTTAACAGATCGAAATTGCCGCATACACTTGTTACTATATTTTATTTTATTTTTACTTATTATTATTTTTGGGGCAATTGCATATCTCCCCTTCTAAACTTGTAAAGTTGCATATTTTCCCAAATAATACTTAAAAGAGCATTGTCACATTATGCAAGAAAAACTTGTGTTCTGGGAAATATGCAATTTTGCTAGTTTAAAGGGGCATATATGCAATTCCCTCTTTGTATTTTGTTGAAAGGGTAAATGCTTACATGTTGACTTTTGAAACTTTATGAATCCACATGCTAATATGATTTTTTGAAACATGTTTTCCAGTCAATTTTGCTCGAATTGTACCAGATGGGCTGCTAGTCTTTTTTCCATCTTACTATCTTTTGAATCTATGCATTGATTACTGGAAAAACACGGTAAGTCACCTCCTAAAACTGCTGTCATCTGGTAATTTTTAGTTTTTGCATAGCCTTTCTGTCAATATATGCTTGGTACCGTTTATATATGTCTGTATTTGTCTGCTTTTGTTTTGGAGCCGGGGGTCTCTATGGAAGCAACCTCTCTTTCCATAGGGATAGAGATAAGGTTTGCCTACATCTCACTCTTCATAGACCTTACCAATAGCTTTGCTATGAGTGTGATTCTACTGGTTACGGTTGATGTGTTCTTTTTGACAATACTTTCTGACGAACTTGTTCCATGTGTCTCAGAGTGGAAGCTCAACAAATTCTAGTACAATATGGGAAAGAATTTGCAAACATAAGCTACCTGTTGTAGAACCTAGACAATCTTCACTTTTTCCCCAGGCAATTGATGTGAGTAATCGCTTCAGTTTTTATCATTTTTTTCTTCTTTTTATTTGTTGTAAAAGGCATCTACTTTTAAACAGGATTACATGGCCAAGTTAAGAGATACCTCGATTAATGGTGCAGTGTTTTTTGCTGTATGCCGTGGAAAGGTATAATGTCACCTGACAGCAATGTTGAATAAATATCTTACTGATGTCATCTTGAAGTTTTAAATTGTACTTGATATACTAAAAAAATAGATTTCCCCTAAAAAGTGTACTAATCAAAATATCAAATGGTGTTTTACATTTTAAGCATGGTGTTATTTCTTTTAGATTTGACACCACATGTGTGTGTGTATACAACTGATGATCTTTAAGTTCAAATTTTTAATATCGATTAGGTAAGTGAAGGACTGGATTTTGCTGACCAGGCTGGTAGAGCTGTAATTGTTACTGGCATTCCATTTGCTTTGTGGAATGATCCTAAGGTATCCTTATGTTGGTTTTTTTCATGATTATGATACATTATTATATGTTGCCACACATATCTAATATTCAGATGTTGGCATGGTGGGTTAAAAAAAATCATGAAATTTCAATATCAATAGGCAATTTTAGATTCTAAAAGTCTAAAATTTATAGTAATCTTTGACTTGATGTTTAGGGAAACAAGTTGATCCATAGATGGTGCTTTCTATAAACCAATTCCTTCATTAAAGGCTCTTTTTAGCTTTCTAGAATGTTCTTTTCAGCGTGATATATTCAGAAAATAATTGAATTTGAGCACAAACTATTGATATTGGAAGTGGTAGTCACGTAAGTTAGTGTTTATTGCAATAAGTGTCTTTATAATACATCATTGGACAAACAGTCTTCTTGGGCCTCCAACTGGCATGATCACTGTTGGGAGTTTTCTTGAATGGGCTGAAGGTGGAACTTAAGCTGATGTGTAAATACATAAATACGAACTGTCTACAATGATGTGAGTCTCTAGATGGAATATGAGACCAAGGTGAACCACATTCGTTCTCATAGAGGTTAACAATGGTCCTAACACTCCAAACCTCCTCAAACCAAAGCCAAACCTGCCATCCATACGTCAATTCCTACGACAGCCTCTGCCTAAAGTCCGCTGTGCATTACCAACACAGAAAAACAAAATATGCTCTTAAGGGGAGAATTTTTTTGATGTGGAGACAAGTATGGACCAGGTCACAGGTGCAAGAATGGTACTCTTAAATTATTGGAATTTTCTGATGCAACTGAAGAGCCAGAACCAATAGTAGCTGATGAATCTGACATTAATGCTAAGCCAACATGCAATATTTGGCGCTCGCACTATCACTATGAAGCTACATGGTCTTTTAGTTGATAGTGGGCCAACCCAAAATTTTATTGATGATAACTGGGTATGAGAATTACGGCTCACAACTCAATTTATTTCCCCTTTTGGTGAATAAATTGGGAATGGGGACATAATTCGTTGCAATTAGCTTTGCAAGGATATTCTTTAAACATAGTAACTTAACTATTACTCAATACTTCTACCCATTTTCTCTTGGAGGAGCAGATACGGTATCGGATATTCAATGGTTATCCTCTCTCAACACCATTCAAGATAACTAGAATGAAATGTTTTTGATATTTACCATCTAGGGGAAACAATACAAATTCCCACATGTTAACTTCTTTCCAACACATAGCTGTAGAGAAGGAAGCCATTTCAGAGGTGCCTGATTCCATACAACCCTTAATCTCATAGTTTTTCTAGTTGTTTTTCTTGAACCTTCTGAGTTACCTCCCTTTTGTTCCATCACCCATGACATTAACCTACTATTCAATTCCACACCCCCTAACATACAACCACATATGCTCAAAAAACCGAGATTGAAAACCAGGTATAGGAGATGTTGACCTTGGGCTTCATTTAGCCTAGTAATAGCCCTTTCTCTAGTCCTGTTTTGTTAGTGAAAAAGAAAGACAATTCATGGAGAATGTGTGTCGATTATAGGGCTTTAAATAAAATCATCAAAGCTTATAAGCACCCTATCCCTAATATTGACGAATTGCTAGATGTATTATATGGTGCTACGGTTTTGTCAAAGTTGGATTTGAGCTCAGGATATTACTAGATCCGAGTTAACCCTAAAGATATGGAAAAAAACAACTTTTATAGCTCAATTCGAGTATCATGAATTCAAAGTCATGCCTTTGGGTAAAGCCCCTTCCACTTTTCAATCCGTGATAAATGATCTCTTTCGTCATTTTTGTGCCGTTTTGTTTTGGCTTTCTTTGATGATATCATGGTTTGCATACAGCCTTAATATGGAAGCACATTTATTTCACTTAAAGCAAGCCCTAGAATTACTCCATTCTAATAAGTTCTTTGCAAAGTTGAGCAAGTGTTGCTTTGGGCAGCCTCAGGTGCCCTTTTTAGACCATGTTCTTACCTCAGAGGGTGTTCATGTGGAACAAGAAAAAGTGGCAACCGTCCAGTGATGGCCTACTCCAAAATTAGTTAAGAATGCTCATGGTTTTTTGGGTCTTACAAGCTATTACAGACGGTTTGTTCGCAACTATGAGCTCATGGCAAGACCGCTTACCAATCTTTCCACAAAGGATGGATTTGTGTGGAATGATAAGGCCTTGTGCGATGCTTCCTTTGATGGTATAGGTGCAATTCCGTCACAGGACGAACATCCTGCAGCGTATTTCAGCAAATAATTTCTCCTTCTAAGAGGTTTAAATCCGCATATGATCGAGAGCTCCTTGCACTAGTTTTGGCAGTCCAAAAACGTAGCCATTATTTGTTGGGGCATCATTTCTTTGTTCGTATGGATCATTATACGCTAAAGTTTTTGTTGGAACAACGGGTTACCACAATGGAGCAGCAGCGTTTGTTACTCAAATTAATGCCTTTTGAATTCACTATAATCCATCAAGCTGGGAACGACAACCGCGGAGTGGATGCGTTGTCTCGTTGCCCTCATTCAAGTGATTTACTCTCTTTTTCGGCTCCTTAATTTCCTAAATTAGAGACCATCAAGGCTGTCTTTGCAGTGATCCAACTACGAGTAAGATCATGCAGTAGTTAAGCGAGGATCTATCTTCTCACCCAGCATATTCCTTAATTGAGGGGCTGCTCTTATTTAATAACCAGCCGGTGATTCCTGATGTTTCTGGTCTGAAACAGAGAACTATGCATGAAGCTTTTGCCACTCCAATGGTAGGTCCTGGAGAGGTCCTTAAAACGATCAAGTGGGTCTTTAATTATTTTTATTGGCCCCAAATGAAACTGGACATACATCTATATGTCCAGCAGTGTGTGATTGCCAGCAACAAAAATACGAAACACTATCCCCTGCATGTCTTTTACAGCCATTACCAGTTCCAAATCAAATCTAGGAGGATCTTTCTATGGATTTTGTTGTGGTGTTATCTCCATCAAACCAGATTGATACTATTTTGGTGGTGGTAGTCTGGTAGATAGACTTAGTAAGTATGCACATTTTTTTTACCGCTATCACATCTATTTACAGCAAAAGGGGTAGCTCCTTTATTTTGTAAGGAGGTTCTATGTTTGCATGGTTTCCACGTTCCATTGTATCAGATAGATACACTATATTTTTGAGTAACTTTTGGCAAGAATTATTTCGTCTCAGACAAACTGAACTGATAGTTCCGGTTACCATCCACAAATCGATGGGCAAACTGAGGTTGTCAACGGATGCTTGGAGGCCTATTAAATGGGTTAAGGCTTGATCCAAACACCCATTCCGTTCCTTTGCAATTCCCAGGTTTGGGTCCGTGTGCATTTTTGGGTATAAACTTCATTAGTGTTGTATCAGGATCATACTTTCTGCATTTAACAGAATATCATGCCACATCTTTCCAGTGCGTCACACCACGTCCTTCCAACGCGTAGTTTTTTGTTCTTGAATTTAATCATCTGTTCTGGTTGCTTTATGGCAGGTCCGGCTGAAACGTGAGTTCTTGGATCAGCAGGCACAGTCGCAACAAACAGGATCTAAGGTAAGCAAACCCACTTAAAATTTGCTGTTAAATTATCAAAATCAATTTTTTTACTGAAATTGCTCTTTTTTCTAGGTTTTGACTGGAGACGAGTGGTATAGCCAACAAGCATCACGGGCTGTAAATCAAGCTGTTGGACGGGTTATTCGTCATCGTCATGATCACGGAGCAATAATTTTTTGTGATGAAAGGTTTTCTCAACTATATTATTCTCAAGTCAAGTTAATAACTGAAAAAAAAAAATAGGTTTGATGAAATGAGTCTGGCTACACTCACACGCTGGTGGAGTCATTTTTGTATATTTTTAATTTTGCATTGCAAAAATCAATTACCAAGTCCTAGTGCACCTTACAGGAAAGATCCAATGTTGCTAAATTGCTAAAGAATATTTTATACAATTGTACATAGTGATAGTAGAACCATTTTGCATGAAAAACCGACTTTCACTTTGTCCTGTCTTATTTATTGAGTACATATGAGCAATTGAAGAGATTTTATACTTTTTGTGTCTTCGTATGGTATTTTTAATGATGACTCAACCAGAACAAACATTTATAGAGTCTACATACTAACCCAAATGCTACAAACATATGCATGATGACCCAAATGGGGAAAAAGACGTTTTTTAATGATTCAAGTGTACAAAAAAGGACAATGAATAATTTGGGAAAAGCAGAAGCATGTTGGTATTTTATGCTAAAAAAAACCTACCTATGTTTAGTTACTTTATGCTAGTAGTTCCTAATCAACCCTACATTTGAATTGATCTAGCTATATTTTTAGATATTGATCATATGCTATACTCATGCATTTTTTTCTTAAAGTTATAATTTTTTGTTTGTTTAGATAGTTGCTTATTTAAGGGCCTGATATAAAAGTTCAATGTGTCAACCATATTATTTATGTGAGATTGTAAGCTAATGATGATGAATATATAGCTGATACTTATTTTAATATGTGATAAACAGGTTTGCAAAACCATATCATCAGTCCCAGATGTCACTCTGGATACAACCTCACATTAAGGTTAACCATGCCAAAATTAATATTATAGAGGAGGTGGCAACTTTCTGACCCGACCCGCCCATTTTGCCATCTCCTAATTCTTCCTCTTTTTTCTGTCAGAATACCTGACATGCTCTATCTGCAGTGCTACTCAAAATTTGGGGATGTGGTTTTCACATTGACAAGGTTTTTTCGGGATGCTGTAATCAACTGTCCGACAAAGCAGAAGTTAACACAGATTGAGAAATCAGGTTTAATCATCTTTTATTTCTATATATAACGCCCCGTTAGCGGTGCGCACATATAATGTATATATGTGTCGACAGCTCTTGAAGGACAAAAGTAAAATTGCACTAATTTTAACGTTATTTTACTTATTCAGTGAAAATAACGTTAAAATTGTTTCGGACGGTTGATCAAGCATCATGAGCCGAGGGTCTCACTGGAAGCAGCCTCTCTACCCCTACGGGGTAGGGGTAAGGCTGTCTACATCTCACCCTCCTCAGACCCTGCCTTAGCATGCTAATGGCGGGATATACTGAGTACGTTGATTGATTGATTGATTGATTATTTCTATATATTCTGAAAATCTGCAATCAAGTTAGTTGTGTCGAGCAGTATAAGTACATTTTCTTTCTCTGCTTTTCTGCAAAAAA
This sequence comes from Mikania micrantha, assembly GCA_009363875.1. Taxonomy (NCBI): domain Eukaryota; kingdom Viridiplantae; phylum Streptophyta; class Magnoliopsida; order Asterales; family Asteraceae; genus Mikania; species Mikania micrantha. The sequence goes on from CM018690.1 coordinate 42,161,937, forward strand.
ATAACATAAATTGTTATTTTCTTCCTTCACTTGTTAGATGCTATGGTATAATAACACCTAATGTCCAAGCTTAATACCCTGTTTAAGATAAAGTTATGAACTTCTTAAGAGTCGCTGCATATTTATTCTAAATGCATTGAAATTTTACGAATATAATTTCTCTTTGATTGCTATTTGAACACGTTAACAAAGTTAACAACGCTCTCTACATTCTGAGCTTGATGGTCTCTATGTCCACTTTTCAGGAGTAAAAGGTGGCTTTGACAAATTTGAGCCTTGCAAATTTCTTAATCCCTTGGTATGAACATTATAATTCTGGTTGCATGCTTTTACCTAATCCAGAGGTTGCATTGTTGCAAGATGGCCCAGTTGGTAATGGCCATTGGGTCAGGTCAGACAGATTATTTAGTACGAGTCTAAACGAGTGTGGTCAAGTTGAATCAACTTAAAAAAAATGCTTTCTCCATTTTTTTATTATTGTAAAAGGTAATGCATTAGATTTAATTAATTATATATGGAACGGTTTTTTTTACACCAATATTCTGAATCTTTGACTAAAGTGATGTAGACTTTTACCGTGTTTAACGTTTACTCTTTTTCTAAAAGAATCAATTGATGGAGGGGAATGATAGACACAAACCTTACCCCTATCCCAGTTGGGATAGAGAGGCTGCTCCGAAGGTCATTTCTGTTATATGTTCCTACAATTCTCCAAAAGCAGCCTCGTTATTCCATGGAATAGGGTAAGGTTTGCCTTTGTCTCATCTCACTAGACCCTACTGATTAGTGCGACTTTATTAGGTATGTTAGTTTGTTTGTTCGTACAATTCTTCAATATGTTACTTGTTGGATGTATCAGGTTGATAAATCACGCTCTGTTGAATCCTCGTTTTTGGCTGAAATCAAACAAGACAGCATTTCTAGACAGCTTCATGAAATACTTCCTGCTAATCGCTCAAATCTTTGTTTTAATAACCAAAAACAGAGTTCAAGCTTAAGTTGTACAAATAATAAAGTTTCAGAAGAGAAACCAATCAAAAGAAACGAAGCGATTGATTTGACCAAAGATGTGCTACCAGTTGAAGAAACATGCGGTCAACTAACTGCACCATATTTTGTGAAGAAACGTAAATTAGAAGATGCTAAACAAAAGCCATTACAACGATGTGACAAATCTTGTGGCTGGCCCATGGAAAGCATGTCACAAGGAAAAATATCTTCTGTGCAAGAATGTTCCTCATTGCAAGTCAAAAGTGAGGCGAGTTTACAAAAACAAACTAGTCAAATTGTATCTTCAGGAACCCGAAGTGCTATGTCAAGTTGTATGACTTCTGGTGATGAGGAGAAAAAAGGAACACATTTTCTAATTCAGGTAAAATTTTGTCGTGGTAATAACGTGGATTTCACTTATAGATGGTCGATATGGGCCATGCTTTATCTCAAATGGGTAAAATGAGTAAATTTAAAAAAAAAACTATTTAAAAGGGGAACAAGTCATGTGGGTTTAAGGATTGGGCTGAAGATGCTATCTTTTTAATGAATACAACCTCCCTAAACATTTAATTTAAAAGATTTAGATTGTAATTGTAATATTGTTTTTGTAGCCTTGTACACATTGGCTATTTAGATTCTTTTACCAAATGGACAGAAAGGTTATTAAGATATAAGCACCCTGGCTGTTCTGACCTGTACTGGATATGACCCATTTTGAACCCCCATCTAACATGCTGATCCTGTTACCTCTATTATACTGGCATGTTGTTTAGCTCTGGAAGCAGAGAGGGATCTGCTTGTTTCTCCCTCAATCTTATTGTTCTTCTAGGCAAACCAAATATAATTAGCCCAATGCTAATCTTAGATATAAGATAATAACGAATCTAAGCTTTCACTGTTTTCAGGATGTTCCATAATTTTATGTGAAATTTACTTAAAATTTAACAGGTTAGAGAGAAGCTTAGTGATGGAGAATATAATGAATTTGTTGGATTTATGAAGGCACTTAAGTCTAAGGCCATGAAGATAGGCAATGTTCTTCAATGTATAATTAATTTATTTTCTGCCCCAGATAGACTTTCTCTTCGCCAAAGGTACGCAAAGGTTTTGCTAGGTGACATTTTGACCTATTTGCCGATGAATAATTGGGATCCGGGGTACGATATTTCAAACAGCTCAAATAAGAGTATTACTAAACAGAAACGGGTTAAAAGCAACTCAATTTATTTTATTGCATGCAAACTTTAAATCATTTTATATATATGTTTTGTTTATTTATTTATTTATTATTTTTGAACAGTAATCTATCCTACTCCAACTTTTAAACTACTTCATATTAATCTTCTCTTATTTGGAAATTCTATACCAAGTGGGCTAGTTCCATATTGACAACAAGATTATGTTAATATTATTAGTGTATTAATATTATATTTGTTAACATAATTAATGCAGTAAAATATCTTTAAGTTTTTTTTTTTAAATTGGACAAAAAGCCGTATACATGGCAATCTGACCCTGACTGGTCAAATAAAAGAATTACTAAAAGGGAACAGTCAAACAGATTTTAGCTGCCCAAATTTTGTTTTCATGCATATTACATCTTGCAATATTGTTTTCTAATTCTAGTAATTGCGCATTTGCGCGCACACACTCATGGATTGTATTTTGTGAAAACTTGATCTTAAAGAGAAAACCCTTAAACTCTATATGTGCTCTTCATTTGGAATATGTGGTCTAACATTAAACCACATTAAAATTGATTTGTTTATTCAAAACCCAATTTTTTATTTAACTTTAATATGGAACACTTGTTCATATTCTAAATGGAGGGCCTAGATAGGGTTTAAGGGTTTCCTCTTTAAAATTGGGTTTTCACATGATACAATCCACACACATACACACACACAGAGGGAGGGAGGTAAGGAGAGGGCGAGGGCGGGAGGGAAGGGAGGGGGGAAGAGGGAGAGAGAGAGTTTAAAATACAAGGAGCATTTTGCATGCGAAGTGTACAAAGTTTGTATGATAAAATCACGCATAAACCAGTGGCACAATAATTCCATCTATGCATTATAATTCCACACCTGCCTCATAAAATCACCCAAGAACAATTAACACTTACGCGATTTTATCACGCAGACTTCGTAAACTTCGCACACAAAATGATTTTTGTATTTGTGGCATCTTTGAAAAATTATAATAATAGATATATAAATAGTTTTGTGGCATCTTTGAGCCGAATGTCTCTTCAGAAGCAACATCTTTATCCCTTTGAGATAGGGTAAGGTTTGTCTTCGTATTACCTCCAAACCCTACTGAATAGTGTGAATTTACAAGGTATGTTTGTTTGTATCACTGGACGAAGAAGTGTATTGGGATCAAACCCAACCCAGCTCATATCACAGAATGATGTGTACAAACCTGAACCTATCTTCATGCCGCGTATAATTTTTGTACTTTGGATTAATGCAGAAAATCTTTTGATCAAATCTTGTGAAAGTCTAGTGAAAGTTTACTTTGCATAAATTGTTTTTTCTGGTATTGTCTTTTATAGTAATGATGATGCATGCTATCTTTCTACATCTTTTTTTGCATTATTGGTTGAAATCATGTTAAAATTTGTACAATTATTTGACCTTCCTCTTACCATTTACAGATTTAAGGATTATGTTCCTGCAAAGTATCACTCCCTGTATGAACATTACTTGGAGAAAACTGACGATCTATCTGTAAATCTATAACAAATGGTACCATCATCTCATCTAGCATTTTACATAAAAAAATTCAGTTTTTTTCCTTGAATTTATAAAAAATGTCACTTGAATCTTGCAGCTTTTAACCAACAAACCAGTATTGGCAAGGGCAGGCAGTTTCTGAATCTAAAACTTCATTTATTATGGCAAGCTAATGGCTTGACACTTCGAAGGTCGCTCACGGTTAATTTCTTTTTTTGCCAAGATCCACCAGTTAATCACAATATCATTAATTTAATAGACATAAAGTTCATCATTAATGTGGCTACGATCCATTTTGGAAGTGCAATTATATGATATTTGTTCATAAAATGCACCTTGACAGATGAGGAGTCATGCATGAGAATTCATATTTATACAAAATATTCTAATTTCATTTTTTGCAAACAAAATTTCTCTTGGGTGCACCTGAAATGAAGTTTTATAGAATATCAGGTTTAAATCTACTTATTTCTAGCTTGTTTTAATAAGCAAATTCCTAACAATTATTTGTTATGAAAAAACTAGAGGTGAACAAAAAAACCGGTTTGGGTTTGCAAACCGGTCATCAGTAGATCTCAA